>APFE031480937.1:157959-186634 GCA_000404065.3 Pinus taeda | reverse complement strand
GAATCTAAGATCGGGAGAGATAGACATCCCTATCAACCCACGTGCTTGATCTTGCCTATTTTCCCATTTAGCTGCCTTCTCTTCATCTTTAGGCTTGGTTTCTTGACCTGAGGCTATTTGGTAAAGACCTTTACTTTTAAGTAAATCCACAATGTAGGACCACCATTGGAAGTAGTTGGTGCTGTCAAGAATAACTTGGCATGGACTTTCCATTTTAACAGAAACTGAAGCTATATATGTTGAAACTAAGTATTCCAATGGAAAGCTCTCGAAAAAGTAGGCTGGTTTAAAAAAAACGGCTCTGAAAAAAGCTTCTAGATGAAGAAGTTATGGCTTTTTGAAGAAAAGTTGATGAAGGCACCGACGAAGTGCGGGAATGTGCGGAAATGAAAAAAAACACCCCTTTTCCAACAAAAAGGATATTTGAACCCAAGACCTCTACTCTCATAAATTAGCTTTGAACCAAGTGAGCTAAACAAAAAGTTTGAGAGAGAGAGAGGGGGGGGGCTTTGTTTTCTTTTGGTCACTGATGCTTTGGATTGCGTGCTTGCTTGAGAAAGCTCTTTTTCTCCCTACAAAAAAAAAACACAAAACCCAACATGGACATACAAAAAAAACAAGCCTTATGGCTTAAAGTTAGCTTTACCCGAAAACTAAATATTTTCCTCAATGTTTCTAATTTTCCGAGATCACACTAAGGCGCAGCGGAAAAGAGCATACACATGAGAAAAATCCTTCCTTTCTGTTTTTGATTTGCCCAGATTGCACAGAGTCGCAGGGAAAAGAGCATACACAGAAATGAATGGTATAAATCCGGTAATAAAAAAGAGCTAAATAAACCGAAACAAAAATAAACAGAGAGAAAATAACTATAAACTGCAAATAAACACTGTATACCTCAAGATCTTAAAAATGACGCAGCTAGGGCTACCAGAAACCTTTTCGCGTGAAACGAAAGGGGTTCCTCACTGGAATCGATGCTCCTAAAATAACAGAGTAGTCCTCTCCACCCGAAAGCAGTCAGAAATAACATATCTAGGAGATGGCAGTCAGATGCAGTTGTACCAGCTTCAGATTTGGATCACCAATGGATGCGGCCCTCAAATAGCTCTGATACCATGTAGGAATTTACAGGGTAATTTCCTCAGACATAACACCAAAGGACACAGCTCACAAAGAGATCACAGATCAAGACACCAGTATTTTGACGTGGTTAAAACCCTCAAAGAGGGAAACAGTCCACGGCCTGAGCCAATGCAGCCACTTCAGGAAATTTATTAATAAAAGAATTAAAATTTACATAAGCTTCTCTCGTGAATGGTTAACCTACAAATGACCCTCCATGTGCTTTAAATAGAATTCATGGACCAATCGGTTGTTAAACCACGGATCAAGTGTCGGTAATACCGAGGAGAGAATGAACCGTTGGATCACTACATATCGTGACCGTCAGATTGTAAGTTACAAATGTACATAGTAAAGAAACACACTTTACCTAACTCTATACTAGACCAAGTTATAATTAACTATTCCTATGTGTCGGAATATCCTAACACAGTTTCCCAATGTGGGTTTTAAAATGAGAATGGGTGGTTTTGAAGTGATTGCAGTAAGAATAATGGTAACTAAATGATCTATTCCATCATGCAAATCTCTAGCTAACTTAATCTAATATAAACCCAGGTATCCTATGTGATATGCAATCTAAAAATATATGTTTGACACTTGATAATAAAATCATTCATGGATTAAACGGAGGTGATAACATGTAAAGATAATTTCTTTTCCTAAATAGTTAGTCAAAGAAATGTATAAACTATATTGCATATATCTGATGATTATATATGAAAATAAACACTTTTCGCTAGGCATCATACAATATTGCAATTAACGCATAACAAAAAAACATATTCCATATACAATTCATGAAAATGAAATGTTATCACTAATTAAAGAGAAACATAACTAATCATGCAAGATAAAAGTACCATATGTGTGAGGTTATGCTCATTTGACTAATGACATAGATTAGCTCCTTTCTTTAGATCAAATTATTCTCCAAGTATACAATAGTGCATAAACAAAGGAAAGTAGTTTGATATTCAAAAGAAATGACCATGTTCCATAATTTCATCAAGGCACACAAACTTACAGAAGTGAATTATTTGATAAAATTCTAGACCCTTATCTAAATGCATGAGAAGAGTATACCTACTATCTAACTAATGTTCAAAAATAGATTATAGAAATATTTGTGGAGATTTCAAATAACCTTCCTCCTAACTAGCAACTAACTCTAAAAATAAAAGTGAATTGATGAGAAGAGGTTATAAATATGACTCGTTGTCTGCCAACTGCTCCTTTAGATCACATATATCGGACATCGGTTTCACTTGAGGAGGTGCACCAAACTGCGTTCTGACCTATCGTGTGAAAATAACATCTGTGAGAGGTGGAAGCATCCCTTGAGTTGAATTGAGTGAGAAATTGAGCATCATGATTTGGCTGTGAGGTTTGACAAGGTATTGCTAATATACCTCCCAGTGAGTCTTCAATAACTTTGCGATCGCCTCCCTTTGGATTTCTTCTTGTGCCTTCCAGTTTTTATCCAAGTCATTTAAATCTAGAAGTGATTTTGGGTTTCCTTCTTTCACTAGGTTGGTGGTGTGAAAAATGTGATTTACTACTTTTACTATGTTCTTTGACACCCCTGTTGCTCTTGCCATTGCTAATTCAGCATGCTTGATCCATATATCCGAATCTATGAATAAAATGTCCTTATGTGTCTCCTCAATATCCAGTAGATTAGCGCGCCTTCCCTCTTCGGTTTCTTTCCATTCAATGTATTAAGAGATATTTGTATTTAAATCATTAAATTCCGTTCTCTCGTCAATCGCCTCATCCATTAACTGATTAATGGTAATTAGATAAGGGGTGGCATGAGACATTCTTTGGAAAACTAAATCTTGTTGTTTTGATAGAAGGGAATTCAACTCTAATGCTTCTTTGATGAATTCATCGACAATAGGGACATCTTCATATTTTTCCATGGCTTCTTGCAATTCTTGGATTTGCATGTTCTTCATAGAGATGTCTGCTTCATGGCTTATCTTTAATGCCTCCATATTCTATTGTAATTGGGCTAGTTGTTCAACAACCTTCTTATTCACACTTGCCTTCTCAATTACAAGTTGTTGCTCGAGTTGCACAATCTTTTCTTCCCTTTCCTTTAACAAAATAGACACCTTCATAGCTTTATCCATGGTGGCAATAGCATGTGCCCTTGTAAACTATGACAGTGTTGTTAAATTTTCAACTGGATTGGAAAGACTATCCTTCTAGACTATGTCCATCGGCTCATTCCCCAGTGGGATCTTAGGTGTTTCCACTCTCTTTCTTTTCCTTTGTCTTCTCAGTACAACCTTGTGTAGTGGGTTGTAAAACTCATCTAAAGGAGGAATTTCAGTCACCTTTAAGATAATTTCCGATGTGGGCAAAGCAGGAATGATTTATGTATGCTGCAAAATTGTCCCTTGCTCATACATCGGCTTAGAATCTGTAGTTTTTCAAATTTGTAGAGGAGTTTGATATTCCGTTATGTCCTAGGCATTTTTCGTATTAGGAGTATATTGTAGCCTTTTATTAAATTGGTCCTATTCCTACTCCAAATTGTTGCTTTTGACTTCGGGACCATTATCTTTAGTTAGGTCACTTATGACCTACTTTTCAACTAACCTTCTGCTGGATTCCGTTGTACTCTCTGTGTCCTTGGCTTTCCCTATATCCTGTGATTTCCCTATATCCACTTGAGACTTGATGCGAGAATTTGGTCCCTCGCTGTTGAGAGTTACACTCAATGTGGGTTTGTCATCAACTCTTAACAAATGCAATGGAATTATTTCGAGCCTTTGATTTCTAAATTCATAAAACTTTTCAAAATATTCACGACTCAAATTGGCCTTCCCGCAATCAAATTCTTGTTCGAATGATTTAGTATATTGTAAAATATATTCATAATGATTAGCCTCATGATCAAAGGGCTTAATATTTATTGCAGTAGTAATATTGTGTGCTATCTTGTCTAGGTCGAATTGCCTCTTTGGTAGAGTATGGAGCCTGAGGCTCTTTAGGCTTAGTGATTCCTTGGTTGCATGGTTGAAATTTTCCAATGAAAAAGAATTATACTGAATGGGAAAGGATGGCCACAATGGATTTTTGTTATCTTTTAGGTTTTTGGTTAAGCCTTTACCCATATTTTGGTGAGCTATTTCTCTTTCTAGTAGTTTTTCAAAGACATACAAAGGGAGTGCATGTGGGTCTGTTGTACTGCCAAAAACTCTAATATATGTAAATCATTCTTTAGCAAAATACCTGCCTACTATGAGAAGGTTTGTAGCGACTTCTTTAGAAAAACTGCGGGCTTTCTTATTAAAAATAAATTGATGCAATGGTAAAATAGTAGTGTGGCATACTTTATAAAAATAGGGTATATAATGGGATTCCCAAAACTGTTTGTGGTTGAGATGGATGGGTTAGGGGTCCTGCAAAGTCCATTTCCAACCCATGATTGGAAATTTAGTACAAAAACAAATGGCATCCATGATATAGGCACTGAAATAAAATGGAGGAAGGTTCTCTGTGGAGGTGGATCTCTTTTGACAGTACTCAGAAATGGCAGTGAGATAAACAGATAACATAGTGGCCCAATTCATTATGTGGGAATTAACATAAGCATTAATTAGAGGAATCCATTCTATGGAAAACTTGGTATTATTAGGTAATCCATATAACCTACATAAGATATAAGCTACATATATATAGGGGTTTGCCAAAGAGGCTACGAGATACATACCCATTTTGTCATATTTGAATTTGGTCTCTAGGACCCTCTAGCCCCGGATCATCTTGAAAGGTTCTTCATTTTTCTTTGCGAAGTTGGCCAAGTATGATTTGTCATATATGTCTTGAGGGTCAAGTATATGATATGTTTGCTTCGGGTCTTCAGCTTTGATTGACCCCATTAGCTCCATCTTCGAGTCCCTGAATTGCCTATCTTCAATACTGAGATTTTTGACAACCCATCTAATAATATCAGTGTATGGGAGTATTTTTTCTCTTGCTCCTATTCTGTGAAGGAAGGAGCAAGCGACATCTTTGAATTGGACCGATGATGGTTTTATTGATTCAACCGTTGCCTTTGTGATAGTAATTTTAGTTTTCTCATCTTCAAGTCTGTTATATATGACTTCTCATGCTGTCGCTCCTCCATCGACGCTGCAAACTATCTCAGCGAATATAGGCGACATCTTTGATACCTCAAACTCTGTAATGATTTGCTTCTTCTAATTTTTCATTATCTTTTGCAATGAAATCTCTTAGATATATCAATGCACACAATGGAGGGAAATTAAGGCAGAGAGTTCTTTGAAATGACTTTGAATTGTGTGAATATTTTACATGAGATTTCAGTGTTAACTAGCCATAACTTGAAAACATCAATTCCTCTACTCGAGATGCTAATCATCAATTAATCTGTCAAACCACTCATTATTACATTAAAACTTAATAACTTCCACACGCTTCACATTTTATTTGCACCTCACAACTTTCAAATGTTTCCATATAACATTATTCAGAGTTAATGCGAAATGCGATTGCGAGAATCGTAATATTGCATTTCATAAATTCTTAAGGGGTGACACAATGGCATGCTCTATCAATTTGCAACTAGTGAAGTGCGATTGTGTGTTATTCAAGTGTGGTGATTGGAAAACCGCAACGGAGACCTCATCGTATATCGCATTTCAAGATTTTTGATGGAATGTTAACAATTGTTACATGGAAAACTATGAGATGTAGTTTGTGATAAAAGCTTTAAGCATGAGTTCTTTTTGAAGGTTTTTAAGGAAAATTTGTAGAGTTAGTGTAAAAATTTAAAAGGGTCCCAATTTATATGTCATATATTAACTATTACTCATATAATTGGGGGGGGGGGGGGGGGGGGCTGTTACATAGTACAATAGGTGTATAACACATATTAGAGTAGGCGAAGCTTGTAGTGGGGTCTAGCAAGGAGCTCCTCCTACAAATGTAGGAAAACTTTGTTACCCACCTAGAACTTGTGCGACACTCAATGTTGATCATGGCGCTGCTTGTACTTAGCATTGGCTCTATCCAATAAATCATGGACCTGTTGGCAGATTGTCTTGAATGTGCTCAATGAAGTTGTTATCCCTTTCAGCTTTGGACTGAACATGATTTGAATCTACCTAAATGGCTTCAAATGGTATGGCCACATCAATGGGGCATAATGGCTGAAATCCCAGCCCTACCGGAAAGGGGTTGTGGCCTGTTAAGCTGTGGAGAGCTCTATGTAGTTGTATTGGACATAGGGGAAACTTTCATCCCATGTGCTTGGATTATTCAAGTTGTACATGAGTAGAATATGTACGATCATCCTGTTGCCAACCTCTATTTGGCCATTAGTTTGGGATGGAAATTCATGGACATAGTAAGTTTTGTATCCATCATCAACTAGAGACTTGACCAAAATGCATTGAGGAATCTGTTGTCCCGATCTAAGATAGTGGGTTGTGGGATCCCAAAGTGTACCCACACTTGCTCAAAGAAGTGCTTGGCAATGGCCTTTGTTGTGATACTCTTCTTGCAGGCTACCATGATGGACATCTTAGAGAATATGTCGACGACCTTGAAAATTCAATCGTTTTCCTACTTAGTAGAAGGAAGGCCCGACATGTAATCCAACGAGATAGATTCCCAAGGCCTACTAGGAGTAGGTAGAGGAGTATACATGCCTTGCTTCTTGATGGTTGGTTTTGAAATGGCATAGGCAGTGCAGGATCTAATGTACTTCCCAACATCCTGACAAGATTTTGGCCAATAAAAACACTTCTACAATACCACCACTATTTTCTCTACTCCGAAATGTCCAACAACCTGACTCTAGTGCGCCTCCCAAATCATCTTGGCACGCTCACTTGAAGGAACATAGATTTGTCCTAGGTGGCATTACAGTGCATCCTAAAGGTGAAAATTTGGAACATGCTTCCCTTCCAAGTGTGTTTGTTATATGCTATTAAATTCTAGATCACTCTTGTAAAGATGTGGCCACCCCAATGTGTCATTCCCGTAGGAGTCAAGCACAATGATCAATGCCATGACTGGTGGTTAGCTGAGGTGATAAATGACATTATTGGTGCTACCCTTATTATACTTAATATTAAAATGGAACTGTTGTATATAGGTGGACCATTTGATCATTCTGCAACTTCCCTTATGTCTGTGTGAACTGTAGAGGTCGGTGGTTTGTGTGGATGATTGTTTCCTTCCCCATAATGTAATGCTTCCATTGACAACAGGCCTACACAATGGAATACATTTCTTTGTCGTAAGTGGGGTACTTTTAGACTGTGTCTAAAAGTGTCTCACTATGGTAAGCCATTGGATGCTCATGTTTCGTAAGAATTTCACCAATAGCATAGTTAAAGGAATCCGTTTCAATCTCAAATTGTTGATGCAGGTCTGGTAATGTGAATATTGGTGCAGAACAAAGGTGATTCTTCAACTCAGAGAACGCTTTTTGTTAGGTTTCAGACCAAAAAACTTTTCTTTCACTCCACCATTGGTGACTTGACTTAAAGGCCAAGTGATATGATAGAACCCCAACACGAACCAATGGTAGAAATTCACAAGACCCAAAAAGTTGTGGAGCTCTGTTAGAGTGGTTGGGGTTGGCCAATTCTGAATGAATTGTATCTTGGATGGGTCCACATGTACACCCTACTCATCAATGATGTATCCCATATATTGAACCTCGGTTAAGATAAAGGTGCATTTCTCCAAGTTAGCACACAACTTGTGTTGTTGCAGGGTTTGAAGGACCTATCGAATATGATGGAGGTGCTCTTCCCAACTTTGGCTCAAGATAAAGATGTCACCTAAATACACCACCATGAATGCATTGGCGAAGAGTCGCAAGATGTCATCCATCAGTCTCATGAAGGTTGTAGGGGTATTTTTCAATCTGAACGACATGACCAACCATTCGAAAAGGCCCTCCCTTGATTTGAAGTTTGTCTTTCACACATTGGAGGGTTCGATATGCACCTAGTGATAACCTAAATTCAAGTTAATATTGCTGAAATATTTGGCCCCTTTGAGTTGGTCCAGAGGGGCATCAATCCACTGGATTGGGTACCTACTCTAGAAAATGATATTTTTCAATAGCTGATAGTCAATACAGAGCTTCCATGTCCCATCCTTATTTTTTACCAATAAAATCGGGCTCCCACAAGGTGATGAGCTTGGCCTGGTGTGCCCTTTCTGCAATAGTTCTTGAATTTGCCTCTTGATCTCAAAATTCTCGAGAACAGAGTGTCGATAAATTGGTCCATTGGGTAGTGGTGCGCCTAAGGTTAGATCGATGGAGTGCTTGACCTGAGAGTCTAGAGATACCCCTATGGGTGAGGCAAAAATATCCTTGTACTCATCCACAACCTTGTCCATTTGTTGTTTCTATGAAGAGGAGCCCTGCCTGGATGCCATGGCCACAATATTCTTCTTTCCCTAGGAGCGAATAATGAGCAAAAAAATTTCCTAATATGGGAAATGATCTTACTGCATTTCTTTCAATGATCAAAGAGATGGTGGTAGGTGGGGCTACCTCCTGTATCCTATAAAAATTATTAGCCAAAGTAATAATCACAGAGAAAGGTCTAGACTCACATATAACATGTCACTTCCACAAGTATGGTTCTCCTAACAATACATCAAAAAATTCAAGAGGATCAATGTCACATAGTACCTCACCCGTGAAGTGCTTGATGTTGTAGGGAAGGCAACACTACTAGTTAACACAAAGATCTCATCCTTGGTGAAGCCACCAGATGGTGTATGGTTGTGGATGTGTTGTAGTATTTAGGCCCATCCACTTCATGACCTCTAATAAAATGAGGTCCTTTTGGCTCTCGTTGTTGACAATGAACTTTAGCGGAGAACTCTTAACCCACATCTGTGAGTGGAAGAGGCGTCTCCCCTCCTCTGGATCTTCAACTTCAATACTCTTGATCATGGTGGTGGCCATGGAGGCATTGGGATCCACATCAATGATATGCTTCCCTTTGTTATTTCCCTTATCGAGTTATGATAGAGAGTCGAAACCTACATTTGATTCGGAAGCCTTCAACTCAGCCACCAGTGTCCTCTTGGCCCGACACTCAGTTGTATTGTGAGTGGAACTCTTATGGAACTCACACCATTTTCCCGTGTTCTTCTTCATCTTTGTGTTGTTCTACTTTTCTTATGCTTCGGTAGGATGTCCTGGGTAGCCCTGCCTTGACTTGGTCCTTTGTTTTGTGGTTTGGGGGCATATTTTCCTTACTTTGGATTTGCAGATCCAAAGTCCTGCTTCTTCTATTTAAACTTCTGCTCAATTTTAATAGCATACCAATACGCTATTCCAAGCGAGGAAATGTCCAAGAACTCCATCTCATCCTAGATGTACTTGTGTTGGCAATCACGGTACTTGAGCATCAAATTTCATTCAATATTCTTGATACCTAGCTTCGTGCTTGGTCCCTTCCCTGCCATAGCATGGTCCACTTTGTGTATTTGTTTTCATAGCTTTCAATAGGGTAATATTGTTCCTTGATGGTGTCTCGGAAAGAATTCCAAGTGGGTGCAACTGAAAGCAACGAGTGTTAATGCTCATCCTTTTGTTCATAGTAGGTTTCCCACCAGTCCTTGACATGTGGGGAGGCTTTGAGAAGTGAAAAAGTAATATTTTCTCGATTGGAAAAGTCATGAACTTAAAAATATCCTTCCAATAGATTTAACCATTTATCTACAATGCTTTCATCTATCAGGCCTTTGAATATGGGAATATCAAAGTTAACACCTTAAAAGGAATGGTGCCTCCAGAGTGGCTATTGGATGAAGATGTATCGCATATGGATAGTTGTTGAAGGATCTAGGAAAGGTTATCCATCATCACATCCCTCTATCGCTTGAGGTCTTCCTCGAGCAAAAATTTGAAAGGATCTCCTGTCCCCCTTGTCTTTCTTTTCTTCTACCATGGGATGTCATTGGGTTTTGCGAGGCCGAACTTACAATGGTTCAACTAGATCAAGACCTAACTCCTTATACCTTGAGCTCGTTGGGGACATGCAAAGAAAAAAAGATAAAGAGAAGACCGCTTTGATACGATTGGTCCAAAATTAAATAGGGATTCAAAAACTTACATATATAATCATAAAAATAGAGATCCAACAAGAAAACACTTCATTTCATTAATAGAAAAATATTGAACTATGCTTACAAACAGAATGGAAATAAGACAACTTGGGCAATGGTAGCTTATCTCTAAGAAGAGATGTTGTTGCTACATGCCTCTAAACTATGTTACAATGAGGCTCAAGGGCCTATTTATTATTGGAAAGCATGAGAAAACCGTAAACAACCAAAACCCTAACCCCAGGAGATGTAACACCAAGAGCTTGTGAGCCCCGTTGGGGTCAATTGGGCAACCAACTTCCCGGGGTTGTAACTTGGTCATATTATCTTTGTTTGGTGTGTACAATACCTTGTTTTAAAGGTCTCTCTAAGTACTATACTTTTTATCACAAGCCCTCATGCACATCTATTAACTTGCCGCGGACCTCAAAAAAAGGTCGTTTAGGGGGTCAAAACTGCTCTGGAGTTTCAGGACCCAAAAAATTGCTAAAAATAGTAAATGCCGAAATGAACAAAAAAACAAATGAAATTGATTGGGGGGTCTAGGTGGCATAGGTGGGTGGCCACCAATATCCACTTGGATCATTCCTCCCCCCTTAGGAAGCAATGGTCCCCACTGCATGTAGAGCCTCCATGAGGTGAGGAAATTTCCGTTCAACCTGGTCCCTGGTGACACACTTGCCGTGGTGAAGGAGTTGGCCTGATTTGATAAATTGATATAACTGTATCCTTTGTTGGCAAGTGTTATTGATATGTGTGTCCGTGATTTGATCAGTTTTGGCCTCTTCCATGCAATCTAGATTCAGCTCTGTTGGTGTGAGTTTTTCTGCAACGTCAGATGTGTCCAATAATAGTGGAATTTATGGCCAAAGACAATCTACATTGAGGTTTAAAATGTGCATTTTTATTTGTATTGGAAAAAGAGATGTACTCCATACCTTGTTTATACTACATGGGCCCTTCTGGCCTCTTTTTATTAAGTAAGTAGAGCTGCTCCATGGTCCCTTTTTCTCCTTGTTTTTAGTGTCAGTCTTACTAGCCTATCACCTGGATAAAATGTGCTTTTACTATGCTTATCAAGACTATCAAAATCAAAATTTTTATGTCACTAGGTTTACACAGCAAAAATTGGTCACTGTTTGGTTAGTCTAGAGATGAGGTCAATCTTTTGGAAATTCACCCATGCTGGTAACCTATCACACTTCTATGGAGGTGTCATAATAAAAACCTATCAGTCATCATCATCATTCCATTTAGTCTCAGGTCATTCATTAGGTCGCTAGGGTTTCCAAGGTCTATCATTTTCATGAATAAAACTAGCAGTGAATAGAGCATGACAAAGAGCTCTTGGGAATTGATTTGTGAATTTTGACACATTCATCATGTTCTCATGTTCAAAAAGTTCCAGAAGAAGGAGTTCCAACACTCGGGAAATTAATAGGCAACTCAGTTTTTCAGTGGCAAAGGTAACTCTGTTTTCATAAGTAAAAAATAATTTTTTAAAGGATGGTGGGTCCCATTTCTTTAAAAAAAAAAAGAAATAACTTTCCTTATATAAACTCAAAAGCCCCCAAACTTGTTCATTTACCTCCTATTCACTCTTGAGTATTGAGCTATCCCATCTAAGAGAGAAAAAAATTCGGTCTCCTAAGAAAATGTGCAAAAAAGCTTGAGGTGTTGCACTTAGAAACAAAGTGTTACACTCAGGAATTGCGCTTAGAAGCAAAGCATTACACTCAAAGTAGAGGATTTGTGCTCAGGACAGAGTGCCTAGAATTCACCCAAAACTCTCCCAAATTTCATTTTTTGGCTTGCAAGCTTAATTTTATTGACTTCTAATCCAAGATACAAGTATGTACACCATAATTATCCCTCATTTGCTTTTCCAAATTCATCTCATGTCAATGATTCTTAAAATTAGGGTTTGTAGTGAAATTTTGCATGGCAAATGATAGGGTGAAAATGGCCATTTTTATTTTTGGTTTCTAAAACATGTAAATGTTGTCCTAAATTTGCATACAAGTTTAATAAGGCATTTTAACCGTTTAACCCACCTCAAAAGAAAGTTTTACCACTCAAAAAAAAAACCCTAACTCATTCCTTGAGGTTTTTGGGCATGTTTCATTACAAACCTTGTTTTACCTCCTTGCAAATAGATCACTCTTCAATTGTTTCTTCACTCATTTTCATTAGCTTCCAAATTTCATATCCACCTTTTTCAAACCTACTCTATCATTTTGTCAAAATCCACCTTCACGTCACTTCATTTCCATTCATACCTCACATTTTATTTTTCGCTGCTTGTTGCTAGGATTTTTTGTCATCATGGAGGTAGAATCTTCGCTAGAGAGAAAAAGACATCATAAGGGAGGGAAGATCCTCATATATGAGCCATTAGAATGTAATGCAATCAACTTGTATCCCTTCATCAAATAGTTCTTCAAGGATGTAGATTTCTTGGAGTTTTTCAAAAGAGTGACCGAGGTGGCGTTTCATGAACAATTAACAGATTGAGTGGAAACTCAGTTGAAAGTTGAAACTCCTATCATCACTGGTGTTGAGTTCAGTTTTTCAATGGCCTCCATCTCACTTGAAATAGGGTTAGCTGACAATGGTGAATATTGGTTCAAAGGAATGAGCCTAGATCTTGAATACTACAAGCCTTTATTAAAGATGCCATACAGAGAAAAACATGCTCATCTTATGCCTTTCAGATATTTATTGGAGAAATATGCCCCTTTGATGAAGAGTGCCATGAGGTTCTTTACATGTGAAGGGAGTTTCTCCAGGTTTTATTCTTATCATATTCACCTCTTGATGCATTTCACCTCTCAAAAGCCACTCAATATGTGTAACTACCTATCCAGGAGCATTTCCAAAATGTCAAAAAAAATAAAATTGAAGGACAAGGAGCACTCCCCAAGCTTGTTTCATCACAGTCTAATAAAAAATATTGTCCTTCACCAACTTGCAAAGAAAGGTATGGCTTGGGAAGCCTTTTTGGAAACAACCCTGAAATGGCATGAAGCCAATGTAGCAACTCAGTCTCCTAGTGTGCCAAAACAACTAACATAGGTGGGGTCCTCTAGCAAATCAGTGGAGAAAACTCAGCTACCTAAGCCTAGGTTGACTAAAGTGTACAAGAGAGGATAGAGGTTTGTGTTTTCTTCTCATGGATAGAAAGGGGCCAAGCCTTCTTCATCGACAAAGCTGGGACCAATAGGAAATGAAAAAGACACATTTGAGCATGAGTTTGAGCTAGTTGGTTCAGAGGCCGAGGATCAGACTTCAAGAATGTGACAAACAATAAGAGAGAAGGAATATCAAATCAAGGAGCTAACAATCAATATGGAAAGAGCAAAATATGTCATATCATTCCTTGAACAGGAGAATAGTCAACTCAAAGCAAAGGAATTGATCATGGAAAAAGAACAAGCCAAGTTATTGCAGCAGGTTTGCAAAGGAAAGGAGATCATAGAATCAAGCACACCCAAAGGATCAAAAGGCAAAGGAAAGAGGAAAATTCTAAGAACAAGGGGCCTAAAGAAGGCATTACAGGAAGAGCAAGAGCACATTTTGTTGAATGAATACCTTGACCTAGAGGATAGGATCACCCTTGAGGTCCATCAAGACAAGGAATATTGGCTCAATAGGGTGAATGAACACTTGGATAAGCTACTTGAGAAGGAAAAGAATAATCAGTTGCTTAGACATATGCCGCACCACTGCCAAGCTCAAAACATGATTGCCAATGTCAAGGTAAAGCAACTTGAAAACAAGTTCAAGGAAGCCAAAAAGGACCAAAAGGATAATGGAAGCTTGGAGATGCTTACTAGAGTATCTATGAAGGTTTAAAAAATATACTTTTATACCTTCGATCCAATTTTGAGCAAATTTTGGGCATTTTAAGTTTTTTGAGAATTTCTTGTCTAAATTCAGAAACTCAACTGCTCGAGAAGCACAGCAGCTTTGCGCTGTGATTTTTCCTGAGGCCTCCATTTGAGGAAAGGTATAAATTTTTGGAAAGATCTTTCCATCCTCTAAAAACCCATTTTCTCATATTTTGTAGAGGTGGCTTAGTTTGGATAAAAATGCAAAAAAATGGAAAAAAAACTAACATTCTAGACCCTTTTTTGACAGGGGTCGCGCTCCTGGAGCAACCTTGGGAGAATGGATTTTCGAAGGCCTTCCCATGGTCTAGATTCAGAAATCCAAATTGTTCCATAAATTAGATGTGAAGGGATAGACGACTGTTCTCTCAGTTTTGTAGTTTGACCCATGGAAGGCACATGAAAATCAGCTCAAAGGCAGCACTACGCTTCTACACTTTTCTGTGTTTTAACTTGTAAATTTCACTCTGAAAATTTTCTAGTTTCTAGTTTAACATAGTCAAGGTCATGATTGTCTATGTAATGGAACTAGTTTTGAGGCCAGGTGATGTAGGAACGAATAAATGTACATCATAGGTTTTTTTTTATGTTTATTAGGCCTCATAAAAGAAGCAAACTCCTAAACAAAATCTCCATGAAGTGTTTGAGTTTCACCTTCTCACTCTCACCTGTTGGTTGAGAGAATATTGGAGTCAGTTCTTCCACAAGGAATTCAACTCCTAAAGGTGGGCAAGTGGTCTAGGAGAGTCTATATGTATCATTTCTCTTGAAGAGAAGGGGGTTGAACTTTTTTTGAAGGAAGCTTGCATGTAATCATCTTTTCAGCTAATACAAAGACATGTTGCAACTATTTTCAAGGAACTCTAACCCAGTGAGTTCATGGTGTGTGTACTTTATTCTATTTGTTTTCTCATGGTTTAAACATATTTATATATATGATATCTCTTCTTCCTATGGATGCCTTACAGTGAAATACATAATTCTTGTTTTTCAAGCTCTGTTATCTAGTTTTCATAGTTATGTTTATGTCTTCCTAAGCTAATGAAATCATGTTTACTTATGCTCATTAGTTTTTTCTACACTTTATCCTCTATACTACACTAACAATATTTAAAATAACCATGGATTCTAATATCTAGTGCCTTCTCTTATTTTCTCCTACACTTGAACAATCTAGACCTATTTGTGGCTCCAAAACCTAAGTTCAGCAAACCCTACAACTCAAATTTTTACAAAAAAACAAACAACTACACAAATCTAGCATAAAATTCATTTTCTTTAAAGTCATATCACTGATAAGAGACTTAGAGAGATCCCTATCATGCTCAGTAGGGCTAGCTACTGAGCTGAAGTGGTTTGAGGTTACCCTTCTTTATTTCCTTTTCAGCCTAGGATATTGTAAGGACTAACATTTTTGGTGCCGTTTTTGGGGACAACTATTAAATCATTCCTGGGAAATATCTAAGAGCTTTCAAAGAACTGGTTCTATAGCTCACAGTTTCTAGTATTCAAAGATAGGCTGAATTCATAAATTTCATCAGTTTAGGGCATATACATTCTAGCTTCCAAAAGGCATACCAAGTCAAACCCTGACCCAAATCCACCCTTTATTGTTGAAGATCCAGAGAGAATGCTCAGAAAACTTAGATTACCCATCGCTAAAAGTGCAGTTAGAAAAATTAAAAGAACAACCTCTCTTCCTAAAAATATGTCTGCCTCTGAGCAAATTCCTTTTGATGAGGAGATAGAATCATCTCTTTCCAAGTCAAATTTTGAGTCCTGTATTTCTCAATTGACATTAGAGTGTTTAAAGATTGGAACTCACTCTATTTCTTCATAATATTTGTTCGCTAAAATTGATCATGAACTATGGTTAAATTTTGATAAGCTTCAAAGCCTTGCTGACCAACTCCAAATCACTACTGAAAAAGCTTTTTTCCAATATCAACTTGAGTACCTAGCCATTGCTTCATCTTTTGTTTCACCTCCAAGAACATTTGCTACATATTGTTACACAACATGTTGTCATTGTCCCTGTACTCCCCGTTCCTTAATCCTGGAGGACCTCTACAATGAACCCCACATGCTTTGCCTTCATGAAGAAATTCCCATTGTGTCCCTCTTCATGAAGCAGGTCAATTCTCTTTTACACCATTTCCCATGAAACTTATGTTTTACTTAGTTTACAAGACCGGTGCTAATGACCTTTGTCTCCCCTGTGCAAATGTGCAGAGATTAGCACTAATCCTCGTGTTGATCGGAGATACTAGGATGTGTCTCAATCACACCAGTCATTTTTTGGAAATTTTTTTAAATTAGAGTCGAAGCTTCCAGCTCTAGAAGATCTGTAATGGAAGTCTAGTAAATGGTTTGGCCGAATGGGGTCGAGGATGATAGTTTTGGCTCCTTTCCCCTATAATTATGGAACTACACCAAGGGATAAGTCCTTCTCCCATGAGAAGATGATCCATCTCCCATCCATATTTCCTCTATAAACCTCCCTTCTTCCCAAGCACAAGCTAGTCACAGTTGATAATTTTGGCTGAGTGTGAGTGTTATAGTTGCATTGTGTTGATGCTATTTTGGAGTAGACAAGCAAGCTATTACTAGTTGTATCTATCTAGTTGTGTGACGGAGAAGTGTGTTTTGGTTTGGAGTGAAGCCTAAAGGGGAGAGCTTTAAAATTATTGTTGTTTGAAGCCATTGTGGAATGCTAGCAGAAGTGTGTCGAAGCTTGGTCTTGTTAGAGGAAGACTGCAACATCAAGAGGAATGGTTGTAATCTCTCTTTGATATTAATATATGCAACTATCGATTGATTTCCTACATGTTTTGTAATATTACATATTCATGTCTTAATGTTTCTTGACTTGTTAAGTAGGTTGAATTGCAATTTGTCTATTATTATGTTTGTATGTTGTTGTTGTTTACTTGTTACAAGAGCTTGAAGAAGGAAGCTAAAGATTGTTGGAGCGAGCTAGAGAGGACATCATCAAGCAAGATAAGCGACCAAGAAGTAGGCACTCTTGATTGATTCTAACCTAAGGAAATCTTCCATGTATCTGTTGTGGATAGACCCATTATCGGGCTAGAGGAATTTTTTCGTGTCCACACCTATAATTTTACTTCACCACAAATTGGCAACTCCGCTAGGGATCCCAATCATTTTGTTTGTTTTGGATTTCATGATTTTGTGAGAACTTTTCTAGTTTCATGTTTTCCCTTTGGTTCTGTTTCTTTTCTCCTGTTTACTGGCCTAAGTCCAAAATTCATAGTAGCAGTTTTGGTCCCTGTTTTTGATTTTGATTTTTATTTTTCCTTAATTACCTTGGACAACGCACTTAATCCATTGATAGTTGCGCCAACCAGCATGAATTACCGAGGAACAGTTGCGTTGACCAGCCTCTGGCACTTGTTGTTAGTTAGGCAGTCACGTTGATGCCTGTCAGTTAAGATTAGGGCTCCACCGCAATCTTGGCCAGTGTGTTTTGCTCGTGTTTTTGACCCCATGAGCTTTTTGGACTGTTTTCTCCCTGATTAGAAAGCTACTTTTCATTTGGTTTTTCTTGCTTGCTGGCTTTTCATCTTTCTATTTGATTTACTGAGTCATTGAGTGGCCAGCGACACTAGGGCATATAGTCGGTCACCCATTTAGCAGTTTGTGAACTCACTAAGTCGGGTTGTAGGTGTGTTTACTCCTTGCATTTGTTTTTGGTCATTTTACAACTTTGAGCTCTTTTTCACAAGTTTGAAAAAGTTTTGTTTACTAGCTTGAACGTCTCTTTCTGGCATAGATTACATTGTTGGCCCTATGTTTGGTAAAAATCGGTGTTTCATTGATTTGAACGAAATTCTCTTTCATGTTTTCATTTGCTTGAAGAGCTCATTGTCTCAAAAAAAAATTCATTGAAAGATTGTATGTGAAGAGTTTGTTTGGTTATTTCATGAGAAAGTATGAAATTCTAGCTTGTTGCATCATTATGTTACGATAATTTGCATCTTTTTAATGAATAGAATTACATTAGCGCTTGAAAAAGGACGAGAATTTTTTCATTTTGAAAGGACTAATAGATATCTACTTGTCAGGAAATTAGGAATTGAAATGCATTTTTCATTAGTTTATTTTTTGGAAAAATTAAGGTAGTGAAATATCATTTCATTTTTAGTTGCTTGGTTGTTTGCATTTCATTGAGTAGTTTCTACCCTCTCTAGTGTAGGCATTTCATCAAATTGAAAGGGTCTTGTCTCATTTAGTTGCATTTGAGGTTTTTTGAGTAGAATCACTAAGACCTAGAAACTGAAACTTAACTCAAGATCAACTCTAAAATGAATTCAATTAACTTAAGGCACATTTGACATTAATGATCATATCTAGAAGGTCTAGGCTGGAGACGTGATCTGGTGTCTTTAAACTAGCAGTTGTCGTTAGCTTCGACATTTGACAATGCTAGCATGGATTTGTGCTCCCGTACCATCGATTATATAATGGGAGACCCCACTAGGCTGCAACCCTTTTATCCTTAGGAGGCCAAGTTGGCTGCTTTGTGAATATGATAAATCAAACACAACATTCAGGGAGATTTCCTACTCGTACTTCTTGGCTCGCTAGGAGGTATTCTACAGTTCACAATTGCTTGGTAATCTTGTTTACCTAGATCATCCAAAGAAGTCATTTGATCTTTTTGACTCATTAAATTTAAAATATCATTCGAGAACTTGTCCTTTCAAGCTCATTTCCAATCGAAAGCGATAGTGTCATCTTTCATGATGCCTAAAAAATGAAAGAGAATCAGTGTTTTATGCATCTTAATAATTGATTGCCCATGATCAATAACATTCTGTTAGTATTTTTGACCAAATCATGAGTTCCCTTAAAATGACATTTTAAAGCCTTGAAGTTATTTGTTATGTCGACTAAGACAAGGTCATCATGGCTGAACCATCTGGGTCACCCAATTCCTCTTCCTCTCCTCCATCTGAAAGATTATCTGAGGAGTTGTTTCCTAAGTTATCAGAGTCACTCAAGTACCAAAATGTATAAATCCCAATTGTTTTGAGTGTTCAACCACTATCATGTCATCCTCCACCTACTTTCGACATAGGGTCATCTGCTAATCTTGGCCCAAAATCTCCAGACAATCCCGTTTGAACTCTAGAGAACTCGCCAACCACTAACGGTAAGCTTAGATTGGTTATCTATCCTCTAAACCATCTGTTTGGCATTATTGAGATATCACCAAATCATCCTTACAGTTCGTACGACTAGCAGGTGTTCCTTTGAACTATCCCCTAATACATGTTCGACCATCCATTGCCATTTGTTTTCAAAGATGGAACCTGAAGGCAATGCCCCAGTCACATCTCTGGATGAGTCAGAATTTTATACTCCACATAGAGTTGAGGGGGAAGAATTGCGATTACAATTCCCTCCTGAGGGTTTCGCTTTTTTGAAAGGTATTCCCGCTAGCCTTCCACCCAACAATGTGTCTTTGGGGCACTTAGTTTCAGGCACACCTAGTGCCTCATCACTCTACCATAATCTTGTATGGGCGTTAGGCATCAGGCCCATGTCAGGTCCGTTTATCATGAACATGACTTCCCAATAGGTTATTACTTCATTCCTAATGAAACCACCATTCCAAATGCTCTTGCATCATCGATCCCAGTTACACGTCAGTCACAACCGATAGTTTCAAATATTATCTCTATCAATTCCTCTGTCCCAGTAGTCAGTGGCCAGATTGTGCCACCATCTGGGGGCAGAACCTGAATGTTTCTATGGTGTTAGGGGCCACTAATGTGAGTGGATAACAAGATTTAATGCTTGGTATAAACTAGCCTTCTTATGGTATTATTCATAACCCTGCTAATACCACTGGATCAAGCAATTTCCAGTACCAACAGGTTCAGAATCCCATTGGTCCATCTAGATTGATCAATGTTCAATATCAACAACCCTATTGGGCTCTGGTCCAATACCAAATCCTTTCATTCCAAATGGTTCTCAAGGGTTGGTTAGTCAACCTTACACCTACCAATCTAGGCAATACATCTAGCCTGGCTATAGCCAGATTTAGTTCAACAATTTCCCGGGCACTGTTCAAGTACCATTGCAATAGCAAGGAAAAACTTTACAACAAACAGAGTAACCTTTGGTATCACAAGGCAACCATTGTTGTAGAAAGGGCTCTCTGCACAACAACAAGGGAAAATGATCCTACAGTAAGGTCACTTGCAACAACCGCAAGGTCAATCCTTACAACAGTTGCAGCAAGTTGCATAACAGCAAATGAAATATGATTCCATACACCTCTCAACTCATACCCTTGCAGGGAAAACCTCTGCAACCCTAGGGACAAATTTTGCATCTGCAAGGTCAACCCTTGCAATAGCAAAACCAACCAAGGTAGTAGAAACCCTTGTATACATAACAACAAGGTCAACCCTTACAGGGGCAGGGTTAAGGTCAAGTCATGTAGCAGTAGGCCCAAAATCCTCTTGTCCTAAGTCAACAGTTTTAGAATCCTGTTAGCCAAGTGAACTAGGTACAAAACCCCTACGTCCAAGGGCAACGAGTGTATCAACCTTATGCCCAAGGGCTATAGATCCAGAATCCTCTTGATTAGGGACAACAGGTTCATCAACCCTATGTTCCAGGACAACAAGTCCCATATACATATGTCCAAGGTCAACAAGCTCAACAACCTTTTAATCCATATGTTGCCTATCAGCAACCTATGCTTGGAAAGTTTCAAGGTATTTAGGGTAAAAATCCTCCCTATGGTCAAGGTAATCCACAATGAGGGAAGCCTCATGTTGGAGAGGTAAATCCCCTCTACGGATAGAGGTGATCCCTACTAGCCCAGAACGGGTCTAGCAACAATCAATCAATGCTACTCTGCAAGTTCCTAGTTGCAATTACAAAGTGGGTAATGAGCACCTACTTGGATCCCAGCGCTATATTTGATCAAGAGATGCGGCTCTTTCTCTTTCGCTCCAGCCGGTCACAATCCTCCACTCTCCTCATGGGTGGACACCTGCACAAGCAAAGAGAAGACAAACACAAGCGTAAAATCTAGTAAAAGAAACTATACATTAGTCAGAAAGGATGTAATTCACATTAACCATTATAAGACAAATGAGAATGGAACCATAACAGTAGTCATATATCTTTTATTAATCAGAAATAGAGAAAGGTACAACCAATGTTCTAACGCTGAGTCCTTCTCTAGAGGGTCCAACCAGCAAGTCTCATAAGCATTCACCCTTGAAGGTAGATCTCCCAAGACAAACAACTCTCTCTCTCACACAAGGCAACAAACTCATAACCTTCCTTAAGCTCTCTAGAAATCCACACTCAACACACCAAATGCCTATTAAGAGCAGCACTAATGCACTATGAATTCCTCTATGTCAAAGTCTATATGTCAAAAACTAGCTGCTCATGGCAATGGTGGAGGCTTATATAGGAGAAGGAGTCTCCATGAATAGTGAAAGGATGAGCTTATCTCCAAGAAAGGTGGCTTATCAGGCGAACAGACATGCCATAGAAGGGAGGGCGACCTTTACAAAGCAAACAACCAGGCCTGGGGTCATCTGGAAGGCTGGCTATTAGAACAAACTCGCCTAAACAGGATCAGTGCGGGTGCATAACTGGACTGGTGCACTGACATCGCATCTCAATAACAGAAGAGGTCTGGTCAGCGCAATTTAATACAAGCGGAGGGTGCGCTGGCTATGAAATTCGACCAGCGTGGAAAACCCGTGTGCTTCTGCGCTGGCAGCGCACCGATTACACTATCATTCGCCAGTCAGCGCATTATTTCAATAACAGTCGCGATGATCCAATAAACTTAGGAAAAGAGGGTTTTTTTTCCCATTTCAGAGAGCATGAGGATGGTGGATTTGATTTCATGACATAGTAGGGAGACTGACAAGGAGACAGTGACATTTTATTGTGTAACAGATGCCCCCTAAAGCATGAAGCCTGAGAGAGTGGGAGGGGTGAAATGCTTTACAAAACTGCTGGACCGGAACACCACCAGGAAGAACCTGCACGTAGATACAACTGATATTTCAATTACATGTAGTCTAGGCATGGGCACAGCCATCCAAAAGACATACGAAGAAGGTCTGTGGTATGGACGTAGCCACCCAGCTGAAGAGACCATGATGATAAGAGGTATGGTCGTAGCCATCCTAAAAGACTCAGGTATGATCGCAGCCATCCATCAATGAGTCATGTAATAATGATCCACAAAATCACAACCTGGCCCATAATGGACTAGAACCAGGGTCTTGCGCTCCATCCAAACCTGAACAAAGTACAAGTCCAAACATGTGAATACAGGAGTCGAGGTCGAACATGTTTGAATATCGTCTGATTACCAGCCAATGATGAAAGTTGTTAACAGACGCGAGAGGGGCCACCAATAATCACGATGGCCCTCAAGGTACTATAGGTACAATCCACGGCGTGCGAATAAATGAGCTGGTGTCGAACACCCGTAGAGTCATCCGATCGGAGGCCAATGATGAAAACCTCACGTCGAATGCGAAGAACCTGCCATTGAGGCATGCAGGCTCCAAGGTACCAGAAGGGAGTCTCTAGGTCACTTTCCTGGATAATGCGCTGAAGTCGACAGGAAGTGATCTTTATCGAAGGTGGGCCACAATGTTTCCCACATCATCGACACGAGACGGAAAGAGACAGTATGTTTTGTGTGAAATATGAGAGGGAGGTTATACTTGCAGAGGCCAAATTCTCTTGAACATATTGGCGGCACTACTGCTTGGACTAAGCTAGTCTTATCTTTAGGTGAGTTTCCATGGCACTGGGGCAAGACCTTAAGGACCACCTATGCGAGATGGTAAATGAAAGAAAGGTGGTCTATCAATAAGTCATTTCAGTAATAATATAGAAGGTGGCGTGTGATGATAGAGAGTGCGGACCTATCTATCCAGATGGAAAATGAAAGAAGAAAAGGTGGCCTTGATGATCAAGATTATGCTGATGAAAAGGCTATACAAACAAGGTGATAGGGGTGGTTTGTTTTGTTGGGACTAATTATTAGAATAGTGCTGCTAGGGCTGGGGTTCTGAGGACGGATAAGGTTATAGGGGTAAGACAATGATCCACTTCCTGACGGCCTTATGAGAACTGGGTTCAGTACATAGTGGTGTGTGGTCACTTCTAGAACGGAACTACAGTAGTTCATAGCGCGGGTAACATAGACTTAGGCTATTTCCACACGGCACAGATCAAGAAGATCTCTCAACCGGGGATATTGCCACATCTACGTAAGACTGGTGGCATAAGAGTTCAGAGTGGTGGACTACAGCTTCCACATGGCACTGCTTAATACTAATAGTTAAGACTAAGGCTATATTACTGTAAGGCAAATCAGAGAGAAAGAAAGTAGTGGATGGACCCCAAACAACCTGTTACCCCCATCAGACCTTTATAGGGGATATCATAAGGAGGATAGTTGGTGCCTCCCTTCGGTCGGGGATATGCGTTCTTTCTTTCCGTTGGGACTTACTTCGGTCGCAAAACCTTCTTATACATAACCCTCTTAGAATCGTACTGGGAACTTAAACAGCTCACTAGCCTTTGTAGGAGCATTTTGAAGTGGAACCAACTACCGTTAGATTAGTTGTTGACCTAGCCTTATTAGAGGAGTAGTGGAAACTTACACCCGCCTTCTTAGGAAGAGGAATACCCGCAGAGACAAAGGGGATTTATTAACATATAGACATCCCAACATACAGGTTAGTCTCTCCCCCCTCCACCCAGACACAAAGACAGACGGACAGACAGTGAAGGGGAACGAACATCATATCGGGAACAATACCACCATCCAGCCAGACACTGATTTCTTATGATTGGTATTATCTTACTGATCATACCTAGATATTAGCCTCACACACTAGGATAGGATTGACCCGAATGAAAGGATTGAACGGACACCATTGAGAGAGAGTGCAACCAGCTACCGTTAGATTAGTTGTTGACCTAGTCTTATTAGAGGAGTTGAGAGGGAAGGAAGGAAGCAAGCAAGCAAGTCTCACTCTATACCCTTTAGCGCTACCAGCCGGGATACCACCACATTACCTCCCATCCAGCCACAGAGAATGATAGAATGTTAGTCAGGGGGAAGGAAGGAACCACACATTTGCATAGACGCTGGCACTGGACCAAATGGTCGAACAAAAGACACATGCAAAGAGCATTGCCCCAGTATTTGTGAAACTTAGTTTTATGCTTAGGTTGGGGTGGATCGAACCATAGCCTCTTGCTACCCATTATGTTGTGGCTTTCTTACTGGCTTTCCTTTCTTTCTCCTTGGTGTAGGGCAGATAAGAAATAAGTCAACCTTGACTTAAGCCTGAACCAGAACCCGAAGCCCAAAACCTGGGCCTGAGCCTGAAGGAATAGCCTGGGTAAAGCCCCCAAAACAAAATCTCATCAATTACGGTGGTACTTTCCCAAGAGGGGGAGATGTTTATGTTCCGCTACCTCTTTTTGGGTATAGAAATTCAGAAAGATCAAGCTATGGTTTACTCTGAGAGGTAGATAGGGTCACCTTCAGGAAGGGAAAGGAAAGTCTTCCTCCGAGAAGAACGGACTATACAGTCAGGGTTTAGTCCTCCGAGAAAGACAGGAGTCTACCTTTAGGTTCACTTTCTCCGAGAGGGAAGCAGATCTTCATGCAGAAAATATGACTCCGAGAGGGGGCATAACCTTAAGTTTCACTGTCATATAGGGGTTAACGAATGAACCTACGGTTCGGGGGACCGATTCACTCATAACAAACCAACATTGTTCCGAATCCATGTCAGCCAGGGACCCTATGATGGGACCAACTATTTGAGCTCATCAGGTAAGATCTTTCTTGAAAGCCAGCACATGGATAGTCGCTTTAAAGCCCAGGGAGCTAAGTAACAACCTTGCCTTGATTCAGTAACCTTGCCCTTCCTATTTCTTCTCTGGCAGCTTCGCACCTTGCCTTCTTACTTGCTTTGGCTCGGCCTACCTATATGAGTTAGTGTCTTGGTTAGGGCCTAATCAAAAGGGCCTATCCACCTTCACTTGGTTAGAGACCGTCAACGAGTGCCCGTCATTAATACCTTTCCTTTCCAGGGATTATGGGGATTCTATTACGTAGTGGATCTCCCACAAATAACTCAATGCCCGGAGCTGCGCGAGGGTCCCGAAAGGTTAGTTTGGCAATAAAAGCAATAGGCAAGCCCCACCCAAGTTAGGGAAAGGAAAAGCTATTTGATACAGTTTCAAGCCCGGCATTCTTTAAGTATATGAAAGAAAGATAAATAAAGGTGCGAAGCTGCCAGAGAAGAAATAGGAAGGGCAAGGACCCGGAGGGGCTTGCGCTTCCTAGTGCAAGGAATGTATATCGCTTGTCTGTAATCAGACAAGGAACCCGCTTGCTTGACGTTAGGAGGGCAAGGAATGGTGGTAGTTAGTTATATATGAGCATGTGGTAGTTTAGGTTCAGTCAGTTCCTTGCTTCGGGCATACAAGACTCGATAGCAAGCTCATAAGCCAGCCTATTGAATGACCAGTAAGCAAGCCTAAGGAAAGGACAGGACCAACAAGCTCATTCCTTGCAGGTGTCACTGGAACCAGCGAGCTCATTAATTAGCTCCTACCGTCCCTTTCTGGGTGAGCCAGTGGAGCAACTACTACGGTGAGCGGGTTGGTGTTCTCAGTGAGCCTATAAGTTGTTACCCGCCATTGAGTAAGTTCCGCCTATCTATGTTTTTGGATCCTTTACGACCGGAAATAGAAAACTGTTCTCCGTAACAGTATTGGTTGGTCACGAAATGATGATGAAATGAACCTACCGCACTAACGAACTGATCCTTCGATCCACCCATTGGCAAAGATGTGAGTAATGATGCTCCTAGGGACGATGGAGATAGGGATGACAATGAATAGGCGTAACAAAGATGTGATGCTCCGTGTACAGCTCCTCCTGCTGCCGGCTACGCTAATTATTATTCTTCTTTTTCCACTCCTACCAATGAGAATAGAAGTGTGAAGATAGTAGATAGATAGGCTGCTTTCCTGATAGAGATATATGCATGCGAGAGAGATCCCAATTCCATGTATTCGGTTAAGTAAGCCCTGCCAGCTATGTCCCACCCATGAAGGAAAGTACCGATCCGAGTTATGAATAATGACTGCATGCGTTATATATGGGGCCAACCGGGTTGCATCTGTTAGACTCATATATAATATAGATCCGTTGAATCATATATAATATAGATCAAATATTCAAGCGGTCGACTTTTAACCAGGAAGCACAACAGCTTTGAACGAGAAGAGATAAGAAGAAACCACCTTAAGGGGAGGTCTGCCCATCTAGAGGGGATTTGATGGGCCTTACTCAGCGAAAAGAGGACCTTCTAAATAGTCTAATTTGGATAATCGGAATAGATAGATCTTGGGGAATCTGGCTTGCTTAGATAAAGATATCATAAGTAAGTTATAGGTCCCCCTTAGCCCTGAATAAAGGGTTTTTCTTTTTCCCGAATTCAAGTCCTTGACCGAAGGAAGAGACCTTCTTGACTACTTCCTGCGTATTCCCGGCTAGAGTTAGGTCAGATCTCAACCAGAGGGTCAGATCTTAAGTAAGTGCTTTACCTTATGGGAGATTAGTTACAAATAGTGCTTTCCCTATAGGAGATACCTTACTCCGATCTTGGCCAGAAAGATCTTCCGTACAGGGTCCAACAGAAGAGGCTTGGAAATGGGCATAATAGTGCCTTCCTGTTTTGGACCCTGAATAGGGAGTGATTTATCTGAGCTAATCTTCCTTCTCTTTAGGCAGGATATTCGATATGACTCCCATACCTTCAGGGGAAAGGTAAATATGAGTTCTCGACCAAAGGGATAGCCCATAAAGGAAATAGATGTGCTCGACCAGAGGAAGAAACCTTATTGCCTTCCTTCTCTTTAGTAAGGAGATGAGCTCGGAATTCCATGCCCTAAAGGCAAGGTAAAACGGACCAGATATCCTTCTCATTGACACAGCATGGAACTGTAACAATCCCCATATGCGCGTCCCATCTCCAAGTCCACAATCGACAGACACCCGCTTTGCTTTACATGCTCCTAGATGATAACCTACATGCTCCCAATACATACGTCCACCAGCGTCTCCAGACACATTACCCTTACCCCAAACTCCTACCTTAGGCACATGAACAACCCCAACTCGATCAATAGCATGATCCAAACCCCGCAAACCACACGTAAACCCGCCTCACCCATATATTTGCAAGTCACCTGATGCACGAACAAAGACTTCTATTTCCTCAATCGGGACTTCTCCACGGTGAAAGATTGATTGGCTTAGAAGCATAATTGTCTCCACGATGTCTCAAGCGAGCTACGGCCCAACCACGCTAACAAGTGCAAATCACCACCGGTCAAGTGCGAAAGGGTTCGGGGACCACGCTAACGGTCAAGTGCCGCTACTCTCTATTACTCTATCAAATGCCATTTGAGGAGCTCGCCAGTAATCCCAATAACATAATCACCCTCCAAAACGTCTATAGATGACGCTAAAAGGTTCTGTTTTCTCTCTATTGGTTCTACCCTCTCTAGCTATGGATCTTTTCTGTAAATACGCACTTAAGAGCAAAGCATAGCGGCAAGACATGGTAAAGCATAGCAGCAATACGCACTTACCAGCGTAGCAGCATAGCGCACCTGTATGGTTCTGTATGGATCTGTATGGGTATCTCTTCACTCTTGATTGATTCTTGATTGATTCACTCAATATGGATCTGTATGGTTGGTTCTTAAGCATAGCAGCCGAAAAAGCATAGCAGCAATACATGGTTGTGGTTGGTTCTGTGTAGAAAGCATAGCAGCAATACGCACTTGAGAGCATTGTAGCAAGACATGGTTCTGTATGGATATTGATTATGATGCTACGGTCAAGCAAGGGGACCACGCTATCAAGTGTAACCTATAAAGCCAGTGCAAATGGAAAAGCTAACATATATAATGTGGAAAATGGATAGATCTGGACAACCGCATGCACATATATAATGTGGCAAATGGGTCGATAGAGATTGGGAAAAGAATCTCTATAGTAAGGAAGAATAAGGCACTCCAGTAAGGAAGAATAAGGCACTCCTTCCACGATGTACGAGCCGGGGGCGAAAAGAAGAAGCAAGCGAAAAGGAAGCATAAATCAATATTGAGCAAATGACTTGCATCGAAATGAAAATGGACCGAATCAACTGCGCTGCGAGGGGGAGGAAACATGATGGAAGTAGAAAGAGGCGCTGCTGAAGGACCTTGGGAAGGGGGGGAAGGACGCATCTGCAATGGAAAGAGGGGGATGACCGATCGAACTGATTGATAACCAACATCAATTCGAATGGAAGCGAAGGCCGGCAGGGCTTAAATAAAACAAAAACAACAGGCATCCATTACTTCATATATACTAAAAAAACTAAGGAGAGGATGTGGAGCACGCTCGACCAACGCCCCCCCAC
>APFE031480937.1:122521-150940 GCA_000404065.3 Pinus taeda | reverse complement strand
AAATGATCAGGGGTCGTGATGACAAGACGATGAGCAGATGAATGGTCAAATAGGATAACCCAAACCCATGGAGGCAAATGTGAAACGAGATGAGATGTCCCTGCCCAGACACGAATGCAAACAGTGCCATGTTCAAGAGCGACATACTGCCAATGACGACGATTATGATTCCTTTATTTCCCCCACCATTTCTGGCGAGTACCCCGGTTATTTTTGGATGACAAGCTTGACAGGGATAGCATATGCTTGAGGAACGTCATTACAACGGAACCCGATGTCATTTGAATTTTAACGAGTTTGACAAAGGGAGAACTCGGCGCCTTTTCATATTTAGAGAGTTTGAAAAGGCAGCTGAAAAGAAAACTCCAGGGGGGTGCTTTTTTGTGAAGTTGTGTCTCTCGAGCCCGAAAAAGTATAAAACGATGCTTGAAAGAACCGCCCGGTCATTACGACCGAGGAGTACTTTTCATAAATAGTGAATTTGACCCGAAAAAGTAAAAAAGCGGTCAGAAGTACGTCGTTTTAGAGCCAGTAATGAGGGCAAAACGACAAACACCCGACAATCTTTATTAATTTAAACAGTCGAAAAAAGAGCTTTAAAAGCAACTGCCTCTTGTTCCTTTTGACGAGCTGAAAGGAAGCTCAACGATCCTTTCTTGTTTTGTGTCGGAAAAGAGCTTAAAGACGACATTTTTGGGACCAAGTGTATATAGATCCACCGTGACTTTGCCGGTTCTGAGGACCTGCACAAGAGAACCACCCGTGTAAACCCGTTCGATATGTCGAAAAACATAGTAAAACATGCATCAAGGCATAATATAGTGACATTAGGATTAAATTCATGATAAAAGGTGACAAAACCCACTTTTATAAAGTTAACTAAGAATTTTTACCATAAATAGGGGGGGTGAAAATCATTATCACCATTTTACCATTTGAGCTTTGGAGAACGTTGTGGAACTACAAAGTTGACGGAGCGAATACTTCATCGTGCGGACGCCATCCTTCCGACAGCTGATTCCAGGTAGGTTCCTCTTGCCCTGTGCTTTATTTCAAGTCTTTTTTCAAGCATTTTCACCGTAGGATTTGGTCATTTGGCCAAATTTTTTGAGCGTAGGTGCGCTCTTGGTCAGCGCGGATTCACCCATCGGGTCCGCACTGACCGATTTTACCAGCACACACCACTTTCCGGGTCAGCGCGGAAAACCCATGTTCTTCTGCGCTGACCCAGAGAAAAATACAAAGGGCCGCCATTATCAGCACGGTTGTTTTAGAAACAGTCGCGCTGGCGCCGTGAAATTCTATTTTTATGATTTTGAATGGAGAATTTTCAAATGCAGGCAGCCTAATGATTTTGGGTGATCATGCAGGATACAATGGCCTTTGTGTGGCAAGAGAGGGTCCATGACAATGAAGATATGACCGCTTTTGCTGATGCCGGATGCCGAAATGCAATGCGGGCATGTGGCTTGCTCAAATTCTTTCTTACTCCATGCTTGAGGGCTCAGCCAGACCTCCTAGAGCTCTTGATCAGAGCCTGGAACCCAGTGGATGGGAAATTTACGATCCGAGGCCGTGACATAGAGTTTGACTCCTCGGATATATATTTTTTGACTGGATTGTCTCGCCGAGGTGTGATGCCCATCCTGGAGGGGCAACAACCTAGCGGCGAGACGCTCGACCAACTCATGGCGAGAGTGTGCCCACAGGCGCAGAAGACACAGAGCGAGAAAGCAAGCATTCCATCAGTGGGTGCTGGACCTGCTGGCGACATAGTCCTTCGTACTATACTCTTCCTAGTGACGCGGGCAGCAGGCAGTTTGGCCAACCATGAGGCCTCAAAGGCCAACCTGTTACTATCTCTTGAGTGCTTGGAGCCGACAGTTTTCAACTGGGCAGCAGTTGTGAAAAACAGCATGAAGAGACAATTGAGCAACTGTCGACGTGGAGAGTCGAAGCAGTTTGGCTATGGATCGCTCCTACTCCCGCTCATGTTTAAGCGGGTGCCAGCCATTCAGCTGCAGACCATGGTGTTGGATTTGCCTAATAGTCCATGAGAGCCTAGGGCCACCAAATGAACCCGAGTCATGCCATGCGGAGGTGGCGGTCGCTCAGTGTCCTGGGGCGTTTTCTTTCGAGAGTGGCTAGATCGCCAGGTTATCTTCGTTGAGGACTGGCCATATGCCAGTATCGACTTCCGCGGTGATCCCGACATGCTACTTCCTGCGGGAGAGAAGTGGGATGATGGAGGTAAAACACTTGATCTCTTTTTGATTTTTATCTTTTGTAATTTTTTTGAATTTTTTCATGTTCATGTCCTAATAAATGCTATGCCGTGCAGATGTGGGACCTGTGAGACCCATTGGCCTAGCCCTGGAGGCACGAAGAGAGGGGAAACCCACCGAGATCTTGGCCTTAGCTCCTGTAGCAGGCGACCTGATAGAGACTGTGGTACACAACCTTGAGGGTTTACTGGCAGGAGTCCCAGATTACCAGGGGATCGAGGAGGTCCCCTTAGCTGCACAGATCCATACAGTGGGTGTAGAACCCAAGATGCACCGCCTTTTGAGGTGGGTGGCACGAGCGGTGGCGTGCTATAGAGAGCATAACCTACCGTAGTAGACGCCTAGATTTTATTTTCCACTGTTGTTTTTTGAGAGACGTAAGTCTCAGATGTACTGAGGATATCAGCTTTATTCAGACATGTACACTTATTTTTTGAGCGCCTTAGTGTGTTACACGAATATATATATATATATATATATATATATATATATATATATATATATATATATAGATAATAATATATTATATACATATATATTACATTGTGTTTTATTGTATCTTATGCTTCTCATTTTTTGTTAATTAACATATTTCACAAATGTCTGTCTAATACATAATTAGCCAATGCATCAGTTACAGTATTAAGTCTTCTTGGAATGTGATGATAAGTAATATAATCAAAATCTCTTTCCAATAACTTAACATGTAAATACAACCTTAAGATACGATGATCTCTGACGGAATATCGTCTGTTGAGCTGGTGGACTACAAGCTGCAAATCTAGGTTTACAACCAATGAGCGAATCCCAAGGTTAATCGCCTCGGATAATAATTCAATTACAGCACTATATTCAACTACATTGTTCATTGTGCAAGCTAGACACACACCTTGAATATCTACTAACTCACCATGAGGATCGTAGATCACCCATGCCGCATATGACAGATTGCGAGTACTGCGGGAAGCACCATCAGCGAAACCAACTTAAGGTGATCCAGACATCTGTTCAGAAGCAAAAGACACAATAAGTGGCTATCACGCCGACACACTAAGACAAAAATCAAATGAACACGCACACACACTAAACACACTGTAAAAAAGCATATGCATGTAAAAAATAAATGAGAGAGTGCCTGGACTCAGGCGTAATATTTCTTAAGATACAACCCATTACGAGGCTTGTCCAGGGGATTACCTTCATAATCGATCAGCTCATAGGCGCCTTTTTGTAGAACTATTTTTACAATGTAGGGCCCATGCCATATTGGCTCGAGTTTTCCTGCTCCTAGCTTATCATTAGCCTGATCGTAGAGCAGTACCAAGTCTCCTTCAACGAAAGAGCGGGGATTAAGAGAGTTATCGAAGTGAGTTTTCACTCGCTTCTTTTGAGCTTCGATAGCAAGGGAGGCTAGACGACGTGTCTCGTCTAGTCGTTCCAAGTAAAGAAGCCGCTCTTCTATAGGAGTGGTCTCGGGAAGTAACTCGACGGCTAATTTGAGTGAAGGAATCTCACACTCAATGGGAAGGGTTGCCTCTAGTCCATATACTAGTTGAAAAGGGGTGAAACTGGTGGCATCCTTCACGGAGGTCCGGTAGGCCCACAACGCGGAGAACAACATCAAATGCCAATTAGACTTGTGCATGCCAACAGTTCTCTAAAGCATCGTGACCAAGACCTTGTTCACGGCTTCAACCTGACCGTTTGCCTGAGGATAGTATGGAGAGGAACTATCATGCCTAAGTCCAAGTTGGGTTGTTAACTCGACCATCATATGATTCCGGAAATGTTTTCCGTGATCAGTAACAATGGCTTGTGGAACTCCAAACTGAGAGATAACATGTTTGAAAAGAAACTGCGCTGCCGTATGACTGTCTTCCGACAATGTGGGCATCGCCTTGGCCCATTTTGTAAAGTAATCTACAGCAACGATGATGTAACCATGCCCCCGGGCCGAGCGAGGGTTACATGTCACATAATTGATGCCCCATTTAGCAAAGGGGCCTATGGTCACAACGGGGTGCAGCGGGGCAGCAAGCGCACGCATCTTCCGCTGGTAAATCTGGCATTCGTGACAAGAACGAACGGCAAGAATGCAGTCCTTGAAAATGGAAGGCTAGAAGTAGCCGGCACGGAGGATCTTTTGTGCGGTGGCATATCCAGACATGTGACCGCCACAAGCACCAGAGTGGCAGTCATTTAGAACTCTTTCAGCTTCTTCGAAGGTGAGACAGCGACGAAGAACCGAATCAACCCCAAGGCGGTACAGGGTGTCCCCAACTATGCGATATGGCTGAGCTTGGTGACGGATCCGTCGACGAGCGTCTTTCGAGGTCTCGGGGAGGAAGGAGGACGTCTGTAAATAGACTATTATGTCCCCATACCATGGATTGAGGGTGCTGATAAGGAAAAGAGTTTCATTTGGAATAGACTCCTCTATCTGCGAGGAAGTAACGACGGATGGCAGAGAGCACAAAAGTTCAGCAAAAACGAGTGATTTCTTGGACTTGGCCACAGTAAATTCCAAGTTGAACTCTTGGAGGATCACGATCCACTTTGAGTATTTGCCCCCCAGTAATTGTCATGAAAGAATGTAGGTCATGGGGTTACAATCTGAAATCACCGTAGTAGTACGCAACAGAATGTAGTGATGGAAGCGTTGGACAGCGCAAACCGTGGCGAGAGCCAACTTCTCGACATATGCATATCGAGTCTCCGTATCTAGTAAGTTGCGACTAAGATAATAAATGACATGCTCGATGCCATCATCGTCATCCTGAACCAAAACCATGCCGATAGTGGTATCGGCAGCAGCCAAATAGAGCGTATAGTCACGATGGTAATTTGGAGGCCACAACAAAGGGGCGGAAACTAGGAGGATTTTGAGATGAGCAAACGACTCCTCGGCTATGGCATCCCATCGGAATGGGGTGTCATGCTTCAGTAACCGGGTAAAACCCTTTGCCACTTCGGCATAGTTTGGTATGAACCATCTTAGAAAATTAGCTTTCCCCTGTAAACTCTGTAATTGCCGCAAAGTAGCAGGGGGAGGAAGATTCACGATTGCTTCAACTTTAAGGGGATCCAGACGGATGACCTCTCGGGAGACGATAAACCCGAGTAGTCGACCTGATTCGACGTAGAAGACACATTTTTGCAGATTTAAGCGGATATTATAGTGTCTACAACGAAGAAATATTTCACGAAGGTGCGATGGTGGTCCGTGCGCTTAGTTGAATGAGTGGGGAGGTCATCCAGATAAGGCTGTACGATGTGTCTGATATCGTGGAAAGCATAAGACATCGCACGATGAAATGTAGCACCGACATTTTTGAGGCCGAAGGGGAGCTTTTTATAAGCAAAGGTGCCCCAGGAATAGATGAAGGTCATCTTGTGTTGATCTGCCAGAGCAATGTTGATCTGGTTGTAACCAGAAAAGCCGTCCATAAAAGAATATATCTCGCTGCCCGCAGACTCATCAATGAGTTGATAAATAAATGGCATGGGGTAGTTGTCCTTTGGGCAAGCTCTGTTAATGTCACGATAATCAACGTAGACACGAATGGTGCCCTGTTTTTTGTCGACAGGGACGATATTTGAGACCCATTCTGTCAGTGGGATGGGATAGATAAATCCCGCCTTAAGAAGCTTTTCAACCTCTGCTTTGATGGTTGCCGCCTTACAGGGGTGCATGGGACGCAAACGCTGGCGAACAAGTTTGGTCCCAGGATACGTTGGTATCTCGTGCACTACTATAGATGGATCAATACCGGGCATTTCTTCATAGGACCATGCAAAGACATCACGAAATTCGCGAAAAAGTGCGATATACACCTGAATCTCCTCAGGAGTGCAGGTCACTCCTATGTAAATATTCTCGACAATCCCTGCCTTAGCACAGATGTCAATTGGTTGTGTCTGCGTGATGTTCCCAAAATTTCCTTCGGACGTTGTGTGATAAATCTAAATGGGCGTCTGAAGGGGTTGAGAAGGGAGACACGGAGCAAACCACTCAAGACAAAGCAATGTTTCCCGAAAGGTAGGGAGAAGGAGGAACGATGGTGAAGAGGAAACCACGGACGTTCATCCAGAGGCATCGTCTCTATAATAGCCTCATTGGAAGGAAATATTTCCTTCAATGGATCTGAGGAGGTGTATTCTCCTAACCAGGGGGAAAAATCATCTAAGTCAAGAGCCCCACTCGTGACAGTGGGTTCATCATGAGAGGCTGATGCAGCGGCAATTTCGATGTAGTTGAGCTCGGCTGGACTCAACGGCATCTCCTCACCCCAAGGTTCTACCTGGTCGATGGAAGGAAGAATCCAAGGATTAGAACAAACCGAGATCATAGAGATCGAGGTGAAGTTGGGAGGTGGGAGGGAAAAAACACCCATAAGGGCGGGTTCTTTGAAGAGCCCGACTCCCACGCTTTCAAATGGAGCTGAGGTATGCTTAACGAAGGGTACGTTTCCCTCAAAAGAGGAAGCGAAAAAAGAGAGTTGATCGACCGTGACAATTTTCCCTTGATGGGGGAAACGAATGACACGGAAGAGGGATGAAGCCACAACATGCATAGTGTACGTCCAGCTCCGGCCCAGAAGGAGGTTATAGGTGAGATTCGCGTCTACAACCTCGACTTCTACTTCTACAGTCTTCCCTTCTAAGGTAATCGGTAGCCGTTGAAGGATACCATAAGGTTGAGATTCTCTCCCATCGAATGCTTCCAAGGTCGTTGGGGACTGACTCAACGTCGGAGACCCGATGGCTTTCCAACATGCAATAGAAATAATGCAGGTTGATGCGCCCTCATCAATGACTGTACGATGGATCGTTTTAGAATTGATGATGACTTGAATGAGGAAAGCTATCTGATGAGGCAGTCGAGGAACATGACTCTCAAGGTCGAAGGTGATTAAATCCGAGTCCGCTGGATCGATGCCATCGGTCGCCGATAGCAGGGACTTCCTCTGGGGGTGGCAGCTCCGAAGGACCTCTAAGGCGGACATGGTAGACGGAGCCTGCGCTAAGTCTTCCATGATGCTATAGTGCTGGGCAGCACGAGAATTTGGGTTATAAGAAGAGCTCCTGAGTACCCCTTTGGGAGGGGGTCAGATTGTCATCTCAACACTCGGTCTCTCGATATGGAGAGGACCAGAGCTGGACAGAGGAGCACTTGAGGGAACCTCTGGCTCCTTCCCAGCGGATGACGGATACTCCTTAGCTCGATTTGTTACATGAATAGGAATAGTTTCAGCCATGAAGACCTGGGAACCGAAGGGAGAAGAAGAGGGGTCAGCCACCATCTAGGTTTGCTGAGAGAGAAAGGGTTCTTTCAGGACCGCAGGGACCCCAGGAGTACCTTTCAACAAACGACTAACTTCGGACTGCCTAGGGCAGTCCTTAGTGTAGTGATCTTCCTCACAAATGAGGTAAGGATACTTAGGTTTGCGTTTAGCTCCTTCCTCAGCAGGAGGTCTAGAGGGTTCCTGCATGGGTTGCTCGGATTTATTCTTCCCTTTCCCCTTTTCCTTTTTCTTTCCTTTCAAGGCCTTGCCTGCCATGGTGGACTGGACGGCTTTGACCTCGGAAGTGTTACCAGAATTTAGCACACCCTGGGAAGTGTTTTCATTGGATGCAATTGAATTTTTCTTCCCAGAGTTCGATGACTTTTTAGAGGCCTGGTTTACAGTGCCAATGACTCCATCCACAGATGGCTTGGGCGGAGCCTTGGATGTACCAGGCCTAGGGGCGTTCGTCAAGTACTCATACAAAGTACCAGACTGAGAATAAACTAAGTCTAGGTACTAAGCGCGCGCGATTGCTTGCTCTTCAGTTACACAGGCACCCATGGCGATGTCCCGCGCAATCTTGGGGACAAAGGAAGTTGTAAACCAGTTGATGAGGAGTTGATCAGGTATCCAGAACTTGATCAACCTACGATGCCTTCTCCATTCATGAATATGATCGGAGATATGTGTAGCAGTATCCTGCTTAAGAGACGTAAGGAGGTGAGTCCCCGTCTCATACCGAATGGGTAACTGAAAATGAGTCAAAAATGCCATAGCCAACGAATTAAAATCTTGGAATGACGCTCGAGTTAACTCAATGTACCATTTGGCTGCTGAACCAGTGAGGGTCCTCTGAAAGAGGCGAAGCCGAATCGAATCGTCAAGCCATGAATTTGACGAACACCATAAGTGATACGTCATCACATGAGCTTGAGGGTCTTCTACGGCTTTCCCATCGAATTTGGGACAGTCACTTGGTATTTTGGTCGGAACTGGCGGCCACTGTGGGTTGTGTAGAATGGGATCATTCATCAACTTTGACACATCGAGCAGTTCCAACATCGCCAAAAATGGTAGCTACGGATCGAAAGACATTTGTCCCGGATACGAAGTAGAACCAGAATTCCATCCAGTTCCTGGTTGCCCCCATTGCCCTTGTCCTGATGGGCCAGGCCCAAATGGGCCTTGTCTAGAAGGATTTTGACCATATAGATTATTCCCAGAACCGGGTTGCTGATTCTGCCCCCCAGCGCCCCATTGGTTACCATACTGGCCAGCAGGTTGTTGATAATTTTGATAGGGATTACCCTACGGTTGTTGGTAATCTTGGTACAGGGTATATTGATTTTGCCCCTGGGGTTGCTGGTATCCGTACTGAGCCTAAGAAACAAGCAGCATTTGATATGGAGGCTGGGATTGATACCCACTTGAATGCTGGGGTTGGGATTGGTACCTGCCAGAATATGGAGGCTGGGATTGATACCCGCCAGAATATGGAGGCTGGGATTGATACCCGCTAGAGTATGGAGGTTGGGATTGGTACCCACCTGAGTAAGGAGGTTGGGATTGGTACCCACCTGAATACGGAGGTTGGGATTGATACCCACCTGAATACGGATGTTGGGATTGATACCCACCTAAAAGAGGAGGTCGGGATTGGTACCTGCCTGCATGCTGAGCTGTCTGGCTAGAAGGTTGTCCTAGTCGGATCTGAGATGGCCCTGTTCGCCCAGAAGGTCGAGCTTGCTGAGTGAGGGGCTGCCCTTGCGTAACCGAGGATTGTCCTTGTTGACAAGAGGGTTGCTGAGTGGTAGGCCAGCCTTGCTGCATGTAAGGCTGCCCCCCTTGCCTAGAAGGGTTACCTCGCTGGTTTACGCGTTGACCTTGTTGCCCATAAGGTTGTCCCTGGTTCCCATAATGTTGCCCCGAAGGGTAGCCTTGTTGGGTACCTGGTTGACTTTGTTGGGCGTTGGGTTGTCCCGGGTTTCCAGAAGGTTGCCCAATATATGTAAAAGCCGGACCACTAGAGACCAAAGGTTGTCCCTGATTGGGTTGTCCTTGTGGGCCTCCCTGTTGACCTGGGTAATTTTGACCAGCATACTGCTGCCCATGATTAGGTTGCAAGTAGGGTTTTTGACCCTGGTAGGGTGGTCCTTGCTGTCCTTGTCCCAGATGGTACTGGCTGCCACCATAGCTGTTGGTACCCCAAGCCACGTTCAATGGAATGGAAATCTCATCATAAGGTATTTCAGGCAAGGAGGTAAACAAGAAATGATTCTCAGGATCATAATACGGGCCTTGCTCATCAGGGTTTTGGACATTACGCAAGTATTGAAAATATGCCTCCTTTGCTGTCATATGATCGGAAGCAGGAGGAGCACCACTTGCGGGGTCCACAACTCTAGAAGCAGGTGACGATTGACCACTTTGTGTTGGACCTCGAGATGGGCCTGCGGCAGAAGTGATAGCAGATGATGCTGTGATGGTACTGACAACTGGAGTTGATGCCGCGACACAAACGGTCGGGTTGGAGGGGACTGCCGTAACGGTAGTATGACGGACTTGGGAAACAAACGGTCCTGTGGTAGGGACGATGTTTTGATCCCAAAAAGAAGAGGAAGCTGCCGAGTTCATAGCATCCCTCAAAGATCTGTAGCGCGCTGGCACCGTGACACCCAAAGACGTAATGGTGTAGGGCGTAGAGATGATGGGGGACGTCGTCGGGATGGGAGTATCTATACTCGACATGACGGACGGGCCACTCGACACAGGAGAAGTGTTGCCCATATCGGAAGAAGCTATCGGAGATGGGGCACCGACAAGAGTGGCAGGAAAATCCTCGTAAGAGGGCTCCCAAATAGGGTTGTAAAATAACTCATAGAAATCGTCCTCTGGAGCCAGAGAATTCAACGGTTGGATGCTCGGAACAATGGGAAGAGCGTCACAGACCGGAGTTTCAGGGGCAACAGAAGATGGAGACCCTTCGTCACTTAGGATCGAAGACGAAGTTGATGGATCCGCCAGGATGACCAAACAAAGACCCTAAGCAAGCTAATGATAAAAAACTACTCAAAACTAAACGCACACAAGATCTAACCAGGTAAAGTTATCACGGCCAAATGAATTTTTAAGACACAGGAACTGAACTTGACCTTTTCATGTTTCGAGAGTCGAGAAAAGGACGAAAAGATGACTCTATCTCCTTCGAATGTTTAATGAGCATGAAGTGACAAGACGCTCACTTACACCTTTTCTTTTAGGGAGTCCAAAAAGGATCAAAAGTGACTGCTCTGGAGATTCTAAGCAAAAGGTTTACCAAGCAACCCGTAAAATTGCTTATACACCTTGGCAATCGTATGAGAACCAAGGACTTTCCGTACTACAATCAATCTTCCCGAATGCTGTGTTCGGTGCGTTACGGTTCACAAGGCGGCAGACTCAGCTTCCTATGGATGAAGGATGTAAACCTAGTGGAGTCTCCCCATATATACGCGACGGTACGTGGGAGCCAAAATCCGTGCTAAACCACAATTGAAACACACCAGGAGGAATCACCCAACCTTAATGCGAAAACAAGAGTGACTAGGTTTTACGACGCTGGAGCACGTCTCTAGATTAGACCTCTAGATATTTGCGTTAAGTTCCAATGCGTGTTTAGATAAATTTGGTTTATTTTATCGTTGATCTTGAATTAAGTTTTGATTTCAGGTCCTATCGTATGATCTCTCAAAAATACTTAAATGCAACTACATTCCAAAGAACATCATTTTGTTTGATGAATTCTAACTATGAGAAGGTTAGGAATTTTTCAATCAACCAAAACAAACTCAAGCAATCAAACAACCTAATGCAACTAACAGCAAGGAAATGAAACTTCTCTTTTGAAAACACAAATCAACGAAATGTCCTTTTCCTTTTAACTATTAAATGCAAAAGATGCTAGTTTGATTTTCTTTTCAATGGCATAAAAGTGTTTAAAATGACTTTGAGAGACAGCTAGATCAAGCAAAGAAATGAAATTACTCAATGCAAACACAAGAAATTTCCCAAGACACTAAAAAGCAGTTTCCCAAATCAAAGGAAAACAAAGGCTTATGAGCTATGTGATCTAAGCTCAACAAGACAAAAAGGAATTCAAAGGAGGAAAGCAGGTCACTCAGAACACAGCCAAAACACTTCCAACAATCACCAAGCGAATGTGAAAAACAAATCTGAAGTTGGCTGGTCAAACAAGAACACAAGATCCCAAACGGAAGGCTTGACACACACACGGCCACTAGATGCCCTATGGCTTGAGTGCGAAATCAATGGAGAAAAGTGAACACCCAGAGGATAAGAGTTCAAAACCAGACAAATGACGATTCAACACACTCCAGCAACTATGAAAGTCAAGGCAAAATGTAAACCAAACAATGAAAGCGAAAAGGAAGGCTTTGCAAAAATGAAAACAAGTAATAAACGAACCCTTGGGGAACAAGGCTTCGCAAGCAAGCGTGTCACAGTTCAAACAAAATAAAACAAGTCATAAACCAAGTGGAAAGAGCAGGGGACAGTAAAACTAACAGGTTCAAGAGGCAAATTTGGACAAAAATGAATTCTACAGGATCAGCCCTCAGCAACAAAGTGATGACAAGAAAAGGCCTGTAGCAACTTTGCGCTGTCAGCGCGGAAGGACACGGATAAAGGGCGCTGGCCCGAAAACAACGTCAGCGCGACTGTTAAATGTACAAGCGCGATGACAGGGAAAGCAAAGAAACAGATGTGCAATGTCAGTGCGACTGTTCAAAAATAAACCGCGTTGAGGCTAAAAAGAAAGCAAAATCAAACCAAAAGCTCCCAAACCAAGGCAACAACCTCTTAAAACAATTAAAGCATTCCCCAGAATAAGCCAGGAAATTAAAAAAACAGAGAACTAACCCCCAATCTTTGACAAGAGAGTAATAATCAAACTCAAAAACAAGGATGAACAACAAAGACACAAGAAAAACTCCCCAGTGGAGTCGCCAAATTGTTGGAGAGGTAAATCACCTCTACGGATAGAGGCGATCCCTACTAGCCCAGAACGGGTCTAGCAACAATCAATCAATGCTACTCTGCAAGTTCCTAGTTGCAATTACAAAGTGGGTAATGAGCACCTACTTGGATCCCAGCACTATGTTTGATGAAGAGATGTGGCTCTCGCTCTTTCTCTCCAGCCGACCACAATCCTCCACTATCCTCGTGGGCAGACACCTGCACAAGCAAAGAGAAGACAAACACAAGTGTAAAATCTAGTAAAAGCAACTATACATTAGCCAGAAAGGATGTAATTCACACTAACCATTATAAGACAAATGAGAATGGAACCATAACAGTAGTCATCTATCTTTTATTAATCAGAAATAGAGAAAGGTACAACCAATGTTCTGATGCTGAGTCCTTCTCTAGAGGGTCCAGCCAGCAAGTCTCATAAGCATTCACCCTTTAAGGTAGATCTCTCAAGACAAACAAACTCTCCTCTCACACAAGGCAACAAACTCATAACCTTCATTAAGCTCTCTAGAATCCACACTCAACACACCAAATGCCTATTAAGAGCAGCACTAATTGCACTATGAATTCCTCTATGTCAAAGTCTATATGTCAAAAACTAGCTGCTATGGAAATGGTGGAGGCTATAATAGGAGAGGAGTTCTCCATGAATAATGAAAGGATGAGCTTATCTCCAAGAAAGGTGGCTTATCAGGCGAACAGACATGCCATAGAAGGGAGGGCGACCTTTACAAAGCCAACAACCAGGTCTGGAGTCATCTGGAAGGCTGGCTGTTAGAACAAACTCGCCTAAACAGGATCAGCGCGGGTGCATAACTGGACTGGCGCGCTGGCATCGCATCTCAATAACAGAAGAGGTCTGGTCAGCACGATTTAATACAAGCGGAGGGTGCGCTGGCTATGAAATTCGACCAGCGCGGAAAACCTGTGTGCTTCACTCTCAGTGCACCGATTACACTATCATCTGCCAGTCAGCGCGGTTATTTCAATAACAGTCGCGATGATCCAATAAACTTAGGCAAAGAGGGTTTTTTTGGCCATTTCAGAGAGCATGAGGATGGTGGATTTGATTTCATGACACAGTAGGGAGACTAACAAGGAGACAGTGACATTTTACTGTGTAACACCTCAGATTCCATATGGCCAAAATCCCCCACTATGGGGCAAAAATCCTTACCAACAGGGATGGGCTCCTACCTTTGGGCCTGCTTATCGGCCTCACATGCCTTTTAACACTTAATTACCTTTCTTGGCTACACTCAAGTTGCCAGATGTATCACTCCTTTCGAATGATTTGAATCTTCATTTGCCGTACTGGCCTCTGGTGTCATCCAAGGTACCAAGTGATTGCCCAAAATTCGATGGAAAAGCTAAAGAAGATCCTCAGGTCCATGTGATGACATATCATCTTTGGTGCTCGTTGAACTCCTACGTGGGTGATTCCATTCATCTTCATCTTTTCCAATGAACCCTCACGGGTGTTGCAATGAAATGGTACATCGAGTTACCTCAAAGTACTTACCATGACTTTGATTCATTAGCCATGGATTTCCTCATGCATTTTCAGTTGCTGGTTCGCTATGAAACTGGCACCTATTTTCTCTCATCGCTTAAGCAAGATATTGTGACACACATCTCTGATCACATCCATAAATGGAGACATAGACGTCACCTAATCAAATTCAAGATAGCTGATCAGTTTCTCACGTAATGATTTACCAAATCATTCGTAGCCCCAATTCCTCGCGATATAGTTATGGGTGGATGCGTCACTAAAGAGAAAGCCATCGCTCATGCCCAGTACTTGGATTTGTGTTACTCCCAGTCTGGCACTTTATATGAGTTGTTAGCCAATGCTCCACGGCCATCATCTAATCCCAAAACATCAAAGTCACCAATTTTTCCTCTTATTGATGGAGTTATTGGTTCATTATCCCAGACCCCTGCTAAAACTTCTTCCAAATAGAAGTCGATCTCGAATGCTGCTCCTACCAATTCATATCAAAATCCAACTATCCCTGGTAAAAGCTCAGAGTTCCATGCTGTCCAGTCTACCACAATGGACAAATCCTTGAAAGGAAAAAAAATGGCAAAGGCAAGCTAAAGTTGATGCCCTGAAACAGGGTCCTCCTAAATTGTCTATTGGCAAATCTTCGCAACATAAACCTAGGTATCCCTACCTCATTTGCAAGGAGGATCAATACACCAAGGATTGTCCTCGATGATTTGAAGTTAGTCACCTGCTCAAAGGGTCCCCTGCTATCCTTAAAGAGCCATTTACATCTCAGTAGACCCAAATGGTAGACCAACCCCGATATGCTTCCTCCGGATCTCAAGTGTTCATGATGAGCATGCCTATTAATGTAGCTACCCGATCAAAACATTATCAAACTATAGCTTTAACAGCTGGGAAAGAAAAATAAGCTGCACCTTCTTCTTATACCTTGAGTTATTGCCCTCTGAAAATTAAGCACCTTAACCCTGATTCCGCTACGCGGCCATCCTCTTGAGGTGTGCTGTGGAAATCCTCATATAATCTCAATGATCGAGCCACTCAATACTACAATATTATTGAGGACTTGGCTCAGGTGTCATTAGCTATGTCAAGTCTCAAGGTACTCTAAAGCTACCCATCATAGCAGAAATCTTTGTTGTTAGCTATCGAGGGCACTGATTCCACCGATTCCAATTTCATATGTTTCGATTTGGAGAACCATGTTCCACGACTCCCTCATCAGATTGCCTTTCTTATTCAGGTAGTCATTAATGAGAAGACCATCCACTACACTATCATCGATGAAGATGCTTCCACCTGCATTATGTCAATTGCATGTTGGAAGGCTATTGGTTCCCCTGCACTGAACCAGTCTCCGAACACTATGGAAGCTTTCGATGGGCATGATTCACAACCCTTCGGTGTCTTACCTAACCTTGTCATCACCCTGGAAGGCAAGACAGTGCAAGTTGAAGTAGACATTTTTGATGCCAATCTCAATTATAATCTTCTACTCGGCCAAAGTTGGACTCATGCCATGGCCTCCTCCATGTTCTACGTGATCCATTTTCCCCATTAAGGGAAAATTGTCACTGTCGATCAACAGTCTTTCTTTGCCTCTTCCTCCTTGGATAGCAATTTTCTATACATTAAGCACTCTGGTGCTCCCTGTGAGAGTGTGGGGGAAGGTCTCTTCAAAGATTCTTCCTTAACGGGAATTTTTCCACTCCCACCTCCTCATGTTTCCTCTATCAACATGATCTCGATCAAATTTGATCCTTGGGTCATACCTGCACTAGATCTTGTTGATACTTGGGGCGAGGTTATGCTGCGTAGTCCCACCGAAGTCAATTATGTGGAAATTGTTTCAGATTCAGACTCTGCATCTTCTTATTCTCATATGTTGAAGACCTCTCTCGATATGTACTCTCAATCCCCTTGGCTTGGCACTTCGAAATTGTCTGATCCCTTAGCCGAGACATCCCTCGCTAATGAAGGTATCATGGAAATCATGTCTCTTGAGGAACCACCATGGATCGATCCTCATCATCACTCCTCATTCCTGGCTCACCCATCACGTCTACTACTCTCAAAGAGTCCTCTTCTCCTCTTTCGCCACTGATTGTTACTCATGAAGTATGGTCGAAAGGAAATCTAGGTAATATTACCCAAACAATGATGATTGACATTTCTATCAAAACTGGTGTCAATGAACATGTTCATATTGGGGTATATTATTCTCTGGATGATATTAAGACATATAATCATCTATTTTAGAAATTCTTTGATGTGTTTGTGTGGTCTTACGAAGAGATGGTTGGCATCAATCCTAGCATTCTGGTGCATGAAATACAGACATATCCACATGCGAAGGCCGTTCGCCAATGGCTTCGCGCAGTGCACCCTAGGAAGGCTGCTACTATTAAGAGTGAAGTCGAAAAGCTTCTCAAAGATGGGTTCATTTATCCCATCCCCCTTACAGACTGGGTGTCCAATATTGTTTTGGTGACTAAAAAACAGGGCACGATCTGCCTCCCCTCATTGATCAAATCATTGATGAATGTGTTGAGAGTGAGATCTTTTCCTTTATGGATGGTTTTTCTGGATATAACTAGATTAACATTGCACCATCAAATCAAGAAAAAACAACCTTTATGTGTTGATGGGGTACATTCACGTACAATAAGCTCCCTTTTGGCCTCAAAATTGCTAGGGCCACATTTCAATGGGCAATGTCCTACTCGTTTCATGATATTCACAACATTGTCCAGCCTTACTTGGATAACCTTCCTGCCCATTCTCGTAAGCGCGAAGACCACCCAGACCATCTCCGACAAATTTTTCTATATTATAGACACTATAAAATTCAGTTAAATCCACTCAAATGTGTTTTCTATGTGGAATCAAGATGACTCCCCGGCTTTATTGTTTCCAAAGATGGTATTTGCCTGGATTCGCTAAAATTCAAGCCCATTGTAAATTTACCCCCTCCTTCTTCACTACACCAACTCCAAAGCCTACAAGGAAAGGCCAACTTTCTCAATCATTTTACACCCAACTATGCCGAGCTAGCCATGAGATTTACCCAGTTACTCAAACAAGGAACACCCTTTACATGGGACGAGGTGGCCCAAAAAGCTTTTGATGATCTTAAGGTCATCCTCATAAATGCTCCTCTATTGCATCCACCAGACTATTATCGAGATTACTTCCTTTACCTAGCCATGGCCCCTGGCACCATTGCTATGGTTTTGGTCCAAGACGATGATGAAGGCAACGAACATGTCATCTACTACCTTAGTCAGAATCTCCTTGACACTGAAACACATTATGAACATGTCAAGAAGTTGGCTTTGGCTACCATTCAGGCTACTCAACACTTTCGGCACTATATCCTTTTACGTAAAACGACAGTGATTTATGAATGCAACATGATGACCTATATCCTGACTCGTTAGTTGCTGGGGGGAAAGTATTCTAAATGGATCGTTATCCTGCAAGAATTTGATTTAGTCTTCACTACGGCCAAATCTAAGAAGTCACTTGTTTTTTCTGAATTGATTTCTTCCCTCCCCTCCAAGGCTCTCCCTGTTGGTGCAAATGAATAGTTTCTAGATGAGACCCTTTTCCTGATTAACACCCTTGATCCATGGTACGGTGATATCATTGTGTATCTCTGAACCTTGACGTTTCGGTTCGCGTTGACCAAAGATGATCATCGAAGAATTCGGCATCATTCCCAACCCTACCGTATTATTTGTGATAATTTATACCATGTTGGTGTCGATTTTGTTCTTCATTGATGCCTCATGATTGAGGAAGCTAAAAGAGCTCTCAATGATTGCCACTCCGGGGCATGTGGTGGTCATATGTCTAGTTACCCTACAACTCAAAAAATCCTTTGTGTCGGTTTTTTCTAGCCATTTATCTTCAAGGACTACATCGTTGATGTCTGTAAGTGCCACGAATGCCAAATTTACCAACTCAAGATGTTTGCCCCACCCGCTCACCTACACCCTGTCATTACCGTTGGTCCCTTTGCCAAATGGGGCATCAATTATATGACTTGTAACCCTCGTTCGGTCAAGGGGAATGCCTATATTATCGTCGTTGTGGATTATTTCACCAAATTGGTCAAAGCGATGCCTAAATATTCCGCAGATACAACAGATCAATTCCTTTTTAACCATGTTATTTCTAGGTTCAGTGTACCCCAAGCCATTGTCACAAACCATGGCTCCCATTTCTGAGACTACATGATGGTAGAGCTGACTTCTACAATGGGTTTGTGCCATGATGGCTCGACTCCATATTACCCTCAAGACAACAGCCAAGTTGAAGCTGTAAACAAGGTTTTGGTCACAATGCTTCAACGTACTATTGGGATGCAAAAGTCAAATTGACATCTCATGCTCTTTTTAGCTCTGTGGGCTTACCGAACTTCAACCAACGATGCAACTGGTTTCACACCATTCCAGCTAGTATTTGGTTTGGAAGCAACATTACCAATCAAATGTGAGATTCCTTCACTCATGTTAAGTTTTGAACTCCTCCATGAAACATCACCTTAAAAGAAACACCTCTTATATTTAGAACAATTGGACGAGAATCATTGTCTCGCTACCTTGGTCATCGATGCACAAAAGAAACAAGTCAAATCCAATTTTGATCAATCAGTCTCCCCTCACGCATTATTTGAGGGTGATTTGGTCCTATTATATGACCAAGATAATGATAAGCTAGGGGCAGGCAAGTTCAAACCTGTGTGGCATGGGCCCTATATTGTAAAACGTGTTTTGCAGAAACGAGCCTATGAGCTTATTGATTATGAAGGAAATCCTCTCGATAAGCCCTGAAACGTGATTTACCTCAAAAAGTACTAAGCTTAGGTCATCTTGCATGGTTACTTATGTACATTAGTGTGTGATTCCTTTTTGTACAACTTGGCTTTTTGTGATTAGTTCTCAAGCAAATTTGTTGCTTACTATGCTTTTCTTGCTTTGCAAATGTATGTGACTCCTCACGTTGGTTTCACTGATAGTGCTTGCCATGGTACTCGAAACCTATCATCCATGGCATGGGCTATATATGACCCTAATGGTGAGTTTATTAACCTTCAAGGTGTCTGCCTAGGTCGTACAACCAACAACATTGCTGAATATAGTGCAGTCATCGAACTGTTCTGAGAAGCCATCACTCTGGGCATTAGAGAATTGGTTACAACCTGGATTCATAACTTGTTGTCCTTCAACTCAATGGGCAATATTCCATCAGGAACCCTCAAATATTATCAATGCATCCCCGTATCCATCTATTGGAAATAAATTTTGATTATATTACATATCATCATATTCGTAGACGTATGAATACATTGATAGATGCATAAGCTAATTAAGTGTTGGATAGACATTTGCGAAACATGTAAAAGATAATACGAACCATTTGTACCATAAGGGACAGGAAAATAAAACACACACACACACACACACACAGATATATATATATATATATATAATATATATATTTATATATAATATATATATATATATATATATATATATATATATATAATATATATAAGTATGAAGAATGTTTGATACATCAGAACCAAAAAAAATAATATGTGTGGCTACAATAACATCAGTGGCTCATAGGCCTCATACATCTGTGGCTCACAGGCCTAAACAAATATGTAAGTGTTGGACCTAGTAACTAATCAACATGGTGGTCATGGTAGCATGAGACAACTCATGCAACATGACTCAGCAGTCGGCAGATCCGATCTGAGACTCCCACTGTGTGCCTCTGGTACCGATAGGGCATGTCTCCTATTCGAGCATACTTCGGGATACCATGAGTTAACCCCTCAAGTTTCCTCGCGATATCCTCCTAGTTTTCACTTCCTTCCAAATAAGGAGAAACAAAATCAATAGGGTGGGGGACACGCCTGGCTATCGGGGACATCTCGGCTGGCCGCTCTGGTCCGACATCTCCATAAATAAGAAAAATGTTATAAGCGCGCATATACAAAAAAACAGTTAAAAAATGTAAAAATTAAAAAATAATTACCTTCATCATCAAAGTCCTCTCCATATGGTAAGGGCATACCTGGATCTCCATGGAAATTAGTGTTGTTGTCTGGCCAATCCTCCCCAACGATCTTCTATCATCATAGCCACGAGAAGAATGCAGGTCTGTATGACATGTGCTGACCCCCATATTTCCAATGTGCATGATCGCGTGGTGCAAGAGGATCTACCTCAGTCAACTGATACTAGAACAGTGGCACTCGTTCCAGGAAGAAGGTCACAAGTACAGATCTGAAGCCAAATTGCTTCAGATTCCCTACCTTGGCCTTAGAAAATTGGCACTTGATTTTCATCTTCATGGCCTCTTCCCAGTTGAATATCGTAGGAACTGTGTAGTCAATAACATAAAGGATCTTCAACTTGTTAGTCTCATGTTCTGCTTGGGACCCCTCCACTCTGTTGATAGTCAATAGAAGCACCCCCAATGTCAAATCCCACACACTGGAAATCTATATCTTCCCACTCTTGGATTTCATTGCCTTCAGGCAGTGTTCGGCAAGCAGTGAAGATATGTTTGCCCCAATCAGACGTGACCCATACAAGTTCATTGGCTCACCTCTACGAGACAGTCCCGTGATGAAGTAGATATTTGAAGTTGTAAACTCCATCTCCTGGCCCCCAACGACAAAAATCTCTCAATTAATGTCCCAAAGGCTTATCAAGTATCAAAGCAACTCGGGTTGGGCCCACATCCCTGGTGTAAGGAATAATTTGAGGAGCCTGCAAGCCCTCAAAGACCCCAAGCAATTTGGATCATTCATTACCTGGGTGTCAACATCTCCATTTTCCCTTTCCTTCCAATCCACCATTTTTGGTGATTCTCTCTTGCAAAATCCATTAATTTGAGTCAATAGTCATCCTTGGCACATAAAATTCAAGATTAAACAGTCAGCTTTTTAGAACAAAGGGTTTTTCCCTATCCACGACACTGATGCGCCTATTTTAAAAATATTTGCACTAATCGGCACAGATGACTTTGCAAATCACCCTTGGCCGACGCGATTTCGTGCCTAGAAATCACGTCGACTAAGGGCAAAAAATATTTTCAAAAACCTCCCTAAAAGTACAAAAAAATGGCTAAAAACAGAAATAAATAGCATGAAAATGGAGCTCAGGGCTTTTGTTGTTACGTGGGATTGACGGCTCATCGATTGACCTCCCATATCTCCCGCAATATGCTCTAGAACAATTAAGGAAAAAGTGGGTAAAAAGTCTTCACAACAAAGGTAAAAGGGTAAATGGTAAAAATATATTTACTTTTCCATTTTTTATTCATTTTTTCATGAAAATATCAGGTTCTATAAATATTTTTTACCTATTTTGCCTCAAGGAATCGATAATACACTTTTCCTTACTTGTGCAGCAACAGGTGATGGATGTTTGACGATGACGATGAGTCAAGTTTCATCTCTTTTCTCGACTCGTTAAAATCATATGAAAGGATTGTTGAGAATTTTATCCCTTTTTGACTTGTTAAAGAGAATAAAAATAGGGGGTCCACTTTTAGCTCTTTTCCGACTCTTTAAAAGCAAAAATATGGCTGAGCCCTTGTCGTTTCAAACTTGTTAACAGATGCGAAATGTCATGCGTTCAATATAAGTTTACCCCTTTTTCGGGATGGGAGGCACTATTTACAAAAAAGGTACTCCTTGACTGAAATGGTCAATCGGTTCTCTTAAGTATTGTTTTCTACCTTTTCAAGCTCGAGAGACACAAATGCATGAAAAGGGACCATGTGGATTGTTCTTTTACGTGTCTTTTTCAAACTATATAAACATGAAAAAGATACCAAGTTACACCTTTGTTGGACTCGTTAAACTATTAAACAACATTGGATTCATCACCGTGACGATTGTGAGCTTCTCCTTCCTAGAGCTTGTTGAACTTATGAGGTCAAATTCGTCCTAAGGATGAACTTACAGTGCAAGCATATGTTATCCTCTTCAAGCTTGCGAATAAAAAATAATTGGGGTACTCACCAGAAATGGTGGGGAAAAATTTGGAAATCTATCAGTCATGTCGGAAACTCACTCTTGAACATGACACTCTTTGCTTCATGTCAGGTTGGGATATCCTCCTCTGTATCGTTGACCTTCCTGGTTTTGGGTCGTTCATTTTTGCGTTCCATTTTATCTCTGCCACATCATCATGATCACCGATCCGACAGATCCAAAAGCTGCCAAACTTCCAGTTGTGTCACTGATATGTTCAAGAGTTTTCCTTCTATAGTTACACTTACCTTCGATTCTTTGTATCATCCAAAATCATTTTTCATCCTCTCGTCTCGCGTCGATGATGTGGGATTCGTTATGGCCCTCCTTTGACATGGTCACTTTCCGTCGACTTCAACTCACTATCTGGAAAGTTGACCAAGATACTCCCTTCCTGTACCTTAGAGCTTGCATGCCCTAATGACAAGCTCTTCACACTCGACAACAAGTTCACATCATTGGATTTCGATCGAGTGATTTCACGGATGTTCGATTTTAGTTCCTGTATTCACATTCCGTGAATTTTTTTGATAGTACCTTGAGGACCATTGTCATTATTGGTGGTTTCTCTTACGATCGTTAATAGTTTAAATCATTTACTGGTAATAAAGTGACTTTCTAGCATGTTCGATGTCAACACATTCATTCGTATGCTAGGATCTGTACTTTGATCAAGTCATGTTGGAGTGCAAGACCCTGGATTCAGATCACAAAATGTTTAGGTTGCGAAGTGATGTGACATGGTTATGTTGATATGCATGTCTCTTTCATATGGCTAGCTATGACCAAACCATGAGTTATCATATGTGATCCTTCTCATTATTGGATGGTTGCAACCATACCTTGGTTTCATTATGATCCCCCTTGACGGATGGTTGTGCCCATACCTAGATCCATTTACACGATCATTCTCTAGATGGCTATTTCCATGCCATGATTCATGTATCATTTGACAAAGATCTCATTTTATGTATATGTATCTGTACTTTCTTGCAGGTTTTCCGATGACAGACCGGTTCCCCGTACTAGGTTATAAAGAATTTCATCCCTCATTCTAGCTCGACGTTCATGCTTTAGGGGGCATCTGTTACACAACATTTTGTCACTATCCTTGTACTCCCTTTTCTTTGATCCTAGAGGACCTCTATAGTGAACCCCGCATGCTTTACCTTCATGAAGAAACTCCCATTGTGTCCCTCTTCATTAAGCAGATCAATTCCCTTTTGCACCATTTCCCATGAAAATTTTGTTTTTCCCAGTTTACAAGACAAGTGCTGATGGCCTTTGTCTCCTCCATGCCGACATGAAAAGATTAGCACTACTCCTTGCATCGACTGAAGCAACTGGGTTGTGTCTCAGTCGCGCTCATCATGTTTTGAAAAGTTTTTTAAATTACAACCGAAGCTTCTAGCTCTAGAAGTTGTGTACCAGAATTATGGTAAATGGTTTGGCTGGATGGGGTCAAGGATGACAGTTTGGTCTCCTTTCCCCTATAATAATGGAACTATGTCAAGGGATAATTCCTTCTCCCATGAGAATAGGATCCATCTCCCATCCATATTTCCTATATAAACCTCCCTTCTTCCCAAGCACAAGCTAGTCACAGTTGATAGTTTTGGCTGAGTGTGAGTGTTATAGTTGCAATGTGTTGATGCAATTTTGGATTAGACAAGAAAGCTATTACTAGTTGTAGCTATCTAGTTGTGTGAGGGAGAATTTTGTTTTGGTTTGGAGTGGAGCCTAAAGGGAAGAGCTTTAAAACTATTGTTGTTTGAAGCCATCGTGGAATGCTAGTAGAAGTGTGTGGGAACTTGGTCTTGTTAGAGGAAGACTGCAATGTCAAGATGAATGGTTGTAATATCTCTTTGATATTAATATATGCAACTATCAATTGATTTCCTACATGTTTTGTAATATTACATATTCATGACTTAATGTTTCTTGACTTGTTAAGTAGGCTGAATTGCAATTTGTCTATTGTTATGTTTGTATGCTGTTGTTGTTTACATGTTACAGGAGCTTGAAGAAGGAAGTGAGAGATTGTTGGTGTGAGAAAGCAAGGAAATCATAAGAAGGATAAACAACCAAGAGGTAGGCCCTCTTGATTTATTCTAACATAAGGAAATATTCCATAGAATGTATTTGTTGTGGCTATACCCATTATTAGGCTAGAGGAATTTGTTCGTGTCCACACTTATAATTTTACTTCACTACACATCTCCCAAAACTTCAGTTTCATCATCTTTCATACCACCTTCAATTTTTCCATCTTTGCCTTTACAATCAATTGTATTAGTTCTGCCACCCCCATCAGTATCATCATCCTTGCTTACACAACCCATTGTAGCACCTCCACTATCTCCAGCAGTCATGGCGAGATTTGCACCTCTCTTACTACCTAGTCAACTTGCTGCTTTTCCTCATAATTATGGTCAATGATTCCCTTTTTTTGATGGAACTGCAAAAATTATAGCTCAACAACATGTTGATAAGTTAATAGATTTCATTGATTTAGAAGAAATTGATGAAGAGAATGCCAAGATGAGGATTATAGCTCAAAGTTTCTCAGGACATGTTAAGAAATGGTTTTGAAGTATGGCTGCTAATTCTGTTAACAGTTCTCAAATATTGATTGAATTTTTCTTAGCTCATTAGCAAGAGAAGAAAAATCCATTACAGATATTGGCTGAGTATAATTCAATGAAAAGGAACCCAAATGAAATAGTTCAAGAATTTACAGCGAGATTCAACACAGTGTACAATTCTATACCTGATGATATGAAGCCTCCTCCTGGTCTGGATCTTCTTCATTATCCTAATGCTTTCGATCCAGACATGGCATACCAGTTGAGAGAGAGAGAGATCCTACCACTCTTGAAGAGATGCAGTGGAATGCAGTTAGTGTCAAAGCCAATTTGCTCATTAAGAAGTCAAAATCAAAGCCAGAGAGGGCTGAGAAAAAAGCTGTCTTTAAAGATGAACCTACATCATCTTCTGATGCAAAGCTTGAAAATATAATAAAAACTATGGAGAGGATGATGGATAAAATATCCATAACTAATTGACAAGTAGAACCTTCAGTAAGGAATCCTAACTTTCACGGACAACAACAAAAACAATTCAGAAATTGACAGAAAGAGCAGTGAAATCAAGATCCTCAAGGTTGAGTAAGAGCTCTATTTCAGCAAAATTATACTGAAGGCCAAGAAGAAGATGAAGAAGATATTGTAGAAGAAAATCACTTCTTTCAAGAAGATGAACTACCTACTTCCCTAATAGAAGAAGATCAATTTCTGGAAGATTCTCTCATACCAAGTGATCAGCAATTTGTGCTTGCAAGTGATGATCTATGGGCTATTCAAACTGAAGAGTACGAAAGAGGATATCAGAATTCCCTTAGCCATATTCAAAAGCAGTACAATTTTCGGAATAGAAATGTACTTGTTACTCTAACTCAAAAAAGTCAAAATGTACCAAAGGACACACAAAGCAAGGAAACTGCTCCTACATGTCAGAATAAAGAGAAGGACATTGTTGTACTGAATCAAGATAAAACAAATGAATCCTTTACCAGCAATGTGAGGAAATACAAAGAATTTCAAATCAAAAGCCACAAGAAGGAATCTAAATCTAAGGGTCAAATAGAAAGGAAGGACATCAATGCAAAAGAGGTAAAAAGAAATCTAATCCTTTTAGTTTGGAAAATGAAATTTCTAAATTGAGGATTGCTATTCCCCTCACTAAATTAGTGACGAATGAAAAATATAAATTTCAGATTGCAAAGATGCTTAAGGTTGACCAGATGTATGATGTAGTTAATGTAGCTGATGATGATCCAACAATCCTTTTTGGTCTAGCCTTAGAAGGAGCTCTTACAGATAGTGAAATCCCTCCTTTTTATCTGAGTCTTAAACTTCATGATTTTATCCTTCATATTGCCATGCCAGATTCTGGTGCCTCAAATACTCTTATGCCTAAAGCCATCATGGATAAACTAGGAATGAGTATCACCTGACCCTACCATGATCTTTATTCCTTTGATTCTGGGAGAGTGAAATGCCTTGCCCTCATTAAATACTCAGTAGTGTTCTTGGACCAAATCCCAGCCAAAAATGTACTCATGGATGTCGTAGTTGCCGATATTCCTCCTAGGTTTGGCATGTTGCTTTCAAGGTCTTGGGGAGCAAAACTAAACGACACTCTGCAGCTTAACTTTTCATACACCACTATCCCTATTTTTTGTCAGCTCTAGAAACATTATAGGGAAAATAAGATGAAATTTATGATCAGTAGTAAGGAGAAGCCAATCAATCATCCTATACATGATGTCCATATGGATCTTGATTCTTTCATTTTTTTTAGTGATATAAATTCTGTTGATGATGAAAGTCAGCTAGTGGAAATTTCAGAAGTTCCTAAGGTCATGAGAAGCATACATGAAGTTATTACAACAAAAGGTAAAGAGATTAGCGAAGAGTGTTTACAGCCTGCAAATCCTATTGAGGAAATTGAAAGAATAGTGCCGAAAATAGAAAGTTTTGAGATAGTTGTACAAAATCCTAAAAAGCAAAAAGTTTAGTCTTCAGAAATCCTTTTTCCAGATGAAGAAAATGGTCTTTCGACCATGGAGTTTGATGGTGCATCAAGAAGAGAAGGAGTATGGATTGGTGACTGGATACATGGTCCATTACATCATTAAAATAAATGTTGAAAAGTGTGCAACAAGAAATGCTTGTTGAGAATGCAACAAGATGATGGAGCTTAGTGGAAAGGAGTCGCCTTCATTAAGTGGGCCCGCAGGCTATTTTTGGCGCAAGTCTATTTTTAGACTATGTCTATTTTTAGACATATGGATCATGTCTATGGATTGCAGGTTGCTGTTTATGGATGATTGATCAAGTTGGAAAAAATAGATGGACTTCTATTTTAGACCACAGCGGAGTGACTGCTCAGTCTAAATATAGAACAGTCAAATATTATTAGCTCATAATAATATTTAGACTATAAACTTTGTCTTATTCTCTTGGAGCACTTCAGGATGAACTACGGATGTGGTACATGCAGATCCAAGAAGGAAATACGTGGTTACCTATGGGATGACTAATATTTGCATGCAGGACTTCAGTTAGAACTCAAGTGAGCTGAGTTTAGTGGACTGGAGGTGCAGTTGATGGAGTTGTGTTCAGTTTAGCTTTGTTAAACTGGTTGTATTTAGTCTAACTGGAAAATAGACTAGAGATGAGTTGGGTGAATCAGTATTAATTAATTCACAAGTTATTAACTCATAATACAACTAATGAATACATCAGTTAACTCAGTTGCATGTCAGTGCATGTTCAGTTCAGCAGGGACAGGTGTTAGAGATTCAGATTGCTATCAGTTGTGACTATAGTTGTGCACCAGATCTTGCACAAATCAGGGGATTGAGTATGCCAATTGAGTTTGCCCACATATGTAGCTTGTGCTCACTGTTATTACCAGGAAATACCGTGGTTGCCTTGGAAATTATCATCAGTTCTCTGCAGGTATTGAGCAGAGGAGGCAGGCAAAGAGCGAAGGAGATTTGAGCCAGTGATTGATTCAGATCTGAGCTGTATTGTGTGTAACAGAGGTGGATATACTTGTGAGAAGTATTATGCTGTGTAATGTTACATGACTCAATCATTAATATACAGATAGTTGGGGTTTTTAGCGAGATGCTTTCCCCGGGATACATACTGTGTTAATGTGTGAATGCTCTTGATGTTTTATTGTTATTGATGCTGCTATATTGATGATCAACGTAGAGGAGCTTATGTATTGTGTATGTTTTCCGCAATAGTACATGATCAGGATAATCTCTGTTGAATATGTGTTAAATTATTCAAAATTTCTACATGGTATCAGAGCTGCTTGATTTGTAGAAGAGATTTTACAGGATATCAAGCGAGGATTGATCATCAGATCTATTATTCAGGAAGTGACTACGTTTTATTTCTTCAGGCAGAGTCTGTAATCGGGCCAGGTAGCCTCTGGATTCATCCTTCTTTTGGAAGGTGAGATATCCGGTGAATGCCCATACAGTCGATCTCTGTACAAGAAATACTTCGTTCTCACGAATTTTAGATCGGAAGCAGTTGATTTTTTTTGAGCTGGTGGAATGGCACTCAAGGATAAACTCAGAAACATCTAAGTGTGAGAATGGAGACAGTATGCCCCAGTATCTCACGAAGTTCACCCAATGCCGGGATGAGCTGGGAA
>APFE031480937.1:100225-119247 GCA_000404065.3 Pinus taeda | reverse complement strand
GTACCACCGAGGCAGGATAGGGGTTGCTGATAATCCATATCTTTTCGAGAGGGAGTGTTGAGATTGCAACAAGATGATGGAGCTTAGTGAAAAGAGTCGTCTTCACTAAGTGGGCCTGCAGGTTATTTTTGGCGCAAGTCTATTTTTTAGACTATGTCTATTTTTAGACATATGGATCATGTCTATGGATTGCAGGTTGTTGTTTATGGATGATTGATCAAGTTGGGAAAAATAGATTGACTTCTATTTTTGATGAAAGTGTGAGTGATCACAGTGTGAGTGATCAAGTCTATTTTTAGACTGGCTGTCAAAAATAGAAAAGTCAAATATTATTATCTCACAATAATATTTGGACTATAAACTTAATCTTATTCTCTTGGACCACTTCAGTTCGAGCTACGGATGTGGCACATGCAATTGCATGAAGGAAATACGTGGTTCTTATGGGTTAGTTGAATATTTGCATGCATGACTTCAGTTAGAACTCAAGTGAGTTGAGTTTAGTGGACTGGAGGTGCAGTTGATAGAGTTGTGTTCAGTTTAGCTTTGTTAAACTGGTTGTATTTAGTCTAACTGGCGAATAGACTAGAGATGAGTTGGGTGAATTAGTTATTAATTAATTCACAATTTATTAACTCATAATACAACTAATGAATACATCAGTTAACTCAGTTGCATGTCCGTGCATGTTCAGTTCAGCAGGGACAGGTGTTAGAGGATCAGATTGCTATCAGTTGTGACTATAGTTGTGCACCAGATCTTGCACAATCAAGGGATTGAGTATGCCAATGAGTTTTCTCACGTATTTTCCCACATTGTAGCTTGTGCTCACATGATTTTGCCAAGTAAATACGTGGTTGCCTTGGAATTATCATCAGTTCTTGAGCAGGTATTGAGCAGTGGAGGCAGGCAAGCAGCGAAGGAGGTTTGAGCCAGTGATTGATTCAGATTTGAGCTGTATTTTGTGTAATAGAGGTGGAGATACTTGTGAGAAGTATTATGTTGTGTAATGTTAGATGACTCAATCATTAATATACAGATAGTTGGGGTTTTTAGCGAGATGCTTTCCCCGGGATACATACTGTGTTAATGTGTGAATGCTCTTGATGTTTTATTGTTATTGATCCTGCTATATTGATGATCAACGTAGAGGAGCTTATGTATTGTGTATGTTTTCTGCAATAGTACATGATCAGGATAATCTCCATTGAATATGTGTTAAATTATTCAAAATTTCTACAATAAAATCCTTCGAAATGTGAGAATGATTTCTTACAAGTTGGATTTTGAGTGTTCAAACAATGAGGCAGAGTATGAGGCATTGATCGCTGGCCTCAAAATTCTGAAAAAGTTGGGAGCAAAAAAAAAAATTATGTTTATTGTGAATCTGAATTAGTAATCAAGCAAGTCAAAGGGGAATACGAGGCCAAGCACCCAAGAATGAGAGCTTATTGCAATGTTGTACTTGACATGCTCAAGACTTTTTCAGAATACAGTTTGTCTCTTATTCCTAAAACTCAGAATGTCATAGCTGACTTACTCGGCACTACAACAAGTATGGTGATGATCCCTATCCATCCTAATCAAAAGTACTCCATCCATGTCAAACATCACCCAGCTATTCCGGATAACATGAGATTTTGGAAAGTGTTTGGGACTGATAAACAGATATACAATTTTTTGCAATCGAAAGCATAATTTTAGAATTCTCACATTGATGATGAATACAATTTGAATAATCTGAACATCCACTCAGCTCATATTGAAGTATTACAGCTCAAGGATAACAACGTTCCAGAGGCTTGATTCCTTTGGAAGAGTTATTTGACCGTGATGATGTCGCCAAGAAGCCCACCATGGTTCCTACAAAAAAAAGGAGTTGAAGATGTAAACATTGGCACAACTGATAATCCTAAAATGGTCAAGTTATCAAAGTCATTATCTCCTAAAAAAAAGGTAAGTACATGCTTTTTTTGAAATAATTCGCTGATGTATTTGCTTGGGACTATTCAGATCTGAAAGTTTATGAAAAAAGTATAATTAAGCACACCATTCCTATTAAGCCCGATCAAAATCCATTTCACCAGAAGTTGAGGAGGATCAATCCCAAGTTGCTACCATCAATCAAGAAAGAGGTAAATAGGCTTTATAAGTTTGGAATCATAGTCCTAATTCGATTTTCTAAATGGATGTCTCATCTAGTGCCTGTAAGAAAGAAGACTGGGAAAATTCATCTATGTATTGATTTTAGAAATCTAAAAAAGGTGTCCTTGAAAGATAGCTATTCGCCGCCCAAGATGGATCACATACTATAGATGGTGGTTGGGTCCTCTAGGATGTCATTGTTAGACATATATTCTAGATACAACCAAATTTTGGTACACAAGGATGATCAACTCAAAACAACCTTCACGACACCATGGGGTACATTCATGTATGCCAAGATGCCTTTTGGGTTGAAGAATGTAGGAGCTACTTTTTAGCATGCTATGGAAATATATTTTTCAAATGAATAAGATGTATTTATGGTTATCTATCTAGATGATCTTACAATGTTTTCAAAATCTAATGAAGATCATTTACATCATTTAAGAATTATTTTTCAGAAATGCAGAAAATTTGGCATCTCACTTAACCCAAAGAAGATTTTGTTTGCCATGGAAGAAGGTAAGCTATTAGGATACATCATATCTAAATATGGCATCCACATTGACCCTTCAAGAGTGGAGGCCATTCAACAACTAGACTTCCCAAGGAACAAGAAAGAGATTCAGTCTTTTAATGCGAAAATCAATTTTCTGAGAAGATTCATTCCTAATCTAGTTGAGCACTTGAAAGAAATGACAAACATGTTGAAGAAGGAAAGTGAGGTAAATTGGTCTTTAGAGGCTAAGAAATCATTTCATGTAGTAAAGCTTGTATTATCTACTGCTCCTATTTTGATTAGCCTAGATTACACTTCATATTTCATCATCTTTTCTTTTGCCTCTGAACATATGTTAGAAGTAGTCCTAATGTAGAATAAATATTAGAAAAATGAGCATCCCATAGCATTTTTCAATCACACTATAAGAGATGCAACACCAAGATACATTATCATTGAAAATTAGGCATTGGCGTTGGTGAAATCCATCAAGGATTTCTGAGTTTATATTCTACATTCTCACACCATTGCTTATGTTCCTACTGCAACAATTAAAGAAATTCTTGTGTAGACAGATCGTGAAGGCAGAAGAGGAAAGTGTATTGCAGCCATGCTAGAGTATGACTTGGAGATAAAGCCTACAAAGCTCATCAAAGGACAAGGTTTGGCCAAACTCATGGCAAAATCAAATCTACATGCACTAGACATCAATTTGATTGTTGCACTTTCTGAAGAAAAAGAAGAAGACAATCCTTTACTAGGGGTGTCAGATATGTTCATGTCCTCACCTTGGTAGTCTGACATTTTCTATGTCTTGCAGCACTTTAATTCCCCACCAAAAGTCCCCAAAGGTAAAGCTAGATCATTGAACCTGAAGGCTTCAAAGTATTGTATTCCAGATGGTGTTTTATTTTGGAAAGATCCTGGTGGTGTGCTGCTGAATTGTTTGGTAGAAAATGAAGCTAAATATGTCATGAAGGATTTCCATAAATGATACTATGGCGATCATCACTTTTGGAAAACTACAACAAATAAGATCTTAAAAGCTAGCTTCTATTAGCCTACTCTCTTTTCTAATGCATACAAAATAGTTATGAGATGCCATGAATGTCAGGGTTTTCAAGGAAAGAGAAATCTTTTCCATTACCACTATAACCCATTTCAATTTCAGCTCCTTTCTAGTAGTGGGTTCTTGATTTCATTGGAAAAATCCATTCTTCATCTTCATCACAACATAAATGGATATTGATAGCCACCGACTCCTTCACAAAGTGGATTGAAGCAATCCCAACTAGGCAAGTTATTGATTCTGTCATCATTCAATTCCTCGAGTCTAATATTTTGTCTATATTTGGCTACCCACAGAAAATAATTACTGACAATGATGTTGCTTTCAAGTCAGAAAGAATGGTGGACTTTTGTGCCAAATATCATGTTGTGCTAGGACATTCTACTTCTTATCATCTGCAAGGGAATGGTCTTGCCAAATCTTCCAATAAATCCTTGGTTAATATCATCAAGAAGGTTCTAGAGGTGAAAAAGAAGAGCTGGCATAAAATGCTTATCAATGCTTTGTGGGCAGATAGGTTCAGCACTAAAAAATCAATAGGTATGTCCCCTTTTCAGCTGGTGTATGGAGTTGATACAATGTTTCCTTCATCTCCTTTTGTCCCGGTCATGAGAATTCTGCAGGAATTGGATAGTGAGACTAATAACATACAAAGGAGGATAAACTAGAGGATTAATTTAGAATAGATAAAGGAAGAGGTTCTTCATAACACATCAAAACTCTATGAAAAGATTAAAAATATTTATGATTGCAAGACCAAGGAAGACAATTTATATCTAGGAGATGTGGTTCTTTATTGGGATGCTAGAAATAAAGGGAAAACATGGTAAGTTTGAAAAATTATGGAAGGGAACTTACAAAATTTTTGCTTTTAGAGGAAATAACACTTTCTTGTTGGAAGAAATGGATGGAAGAGATTATTCAGGAGGGGTGACTAATGTTAGGCTTCTCAAGCACTACTATGTCTAAAAAAGGTCATGAAAATTCATCATCATTGTATATACTGGTGTGTATTTTATTTCCATCAATTTAGGTGGTTGTCATAGGAGTTTGAAGCACAAAGTGAAGGCCCTAAGGCTTCTTAGGTTAGCCATTGTTTTGGTTTTTATTTCACTTTTCAGTTTTTGTCATGTCAGAAGGTCAGTCAGTTTTAAGTCAAAAGTCTGTTTTCAGTCATGTTGACAACATTTCCCAATGGATAAGGCTACATGGTCTACGATTTTATTAACATCTCTAAGGAGCTCCATCCTGAGTTGGAGATAATGTTAGTGCCAATCTTGCTATCCTGTCACTTGGATCAAATGTGATTTTACTATGGTTATCAAGAATATCAAAATAAAAAAAATTCTCACTAATTTTACACAACAAAATTTGGCCACTGTTTGGTCAGTCTAGAGATGAGGTCAATCTTTTGGAAATTCACGCATGCTGGTAACCTATCACACTTCTATGGAGGTTTCATAATAAAAACCATCAGTCGTCATCATCATTCCATTTAGTCTCAGGTCATTCATTGGGTCGCAGGGTTTCCAAGGTCCACCATTTTGATGAATAAAATCAATAGTGAATAGAGCATGACAAAGAGCTCTTGAGAATTAATTTGTGAATTTTCGCACGTTCATCATGTTCTCATGTTCAAAAAGTTCTAGAATAAGGAGTTCCAACACTCAGGAAAGTAAAAGGCAACTCAGGTTTTTAGTGGTAAAGGTAACTCTGTTTTCATAAGTAAAAATCAATTTTTAAAGGATGGTGGGTCCCATTTCTTTTCAAAAAAGAGAAATAAATTTCCCTATATAAACTCAAAAGCCCCCAAACTTGTTCGTTTACCTCCTATTCACTCTTGACTATCGAGTTATCCCATCTAAGAGAGAAAAAATGTTAGTTTCCAAGGCAAATTTGGAAAAAATATTGAAGCGTTGTAGTTAGGAACAAAGTGTTCTGCTCAGAGCAGACACACTACGCTTAGAAGAACTGCGCTGTGCTCAGGAACAAAGCACTGTGCTCAAGACAGAGTGCCCATAATTCACCCAAAACTCTCCCAAATTTCATTTTTTGGGTTGCAATATTAATTTTATTAACTTATAAGCCATGAAACAAGTAAGTACACCATCATTATCCCTCATTTCCTTTTCCAAATTCATCTCATGTCAATGATTCTTGAAATTAAGGTTGGTAGTGAAATTTTGCATGGAAAATGATAGGGTGAAAACGACCATTTTTTATTTTTGGTTTCTAAAACATGTAAAATGTTGTCCTACAGATGCATACATGTTTAATAAACCATTTTAACCATTTAACCCACCTAAAAACAAAGTTTTACCACTCAAAAAGCAAAACCCTAGCTCATTCCTAGAGGTTTTTGGGCATGTTTCATTACAAACCCTGTTTTACCTCCTTGCAAAAATATCACTCTTCCATTGTTTCTTCACTCATTTTCATCAACTTTCAAATTTCATGTCCACATTTTTCAAACTTGCTCTATCGTTTTTTCAAAATCTACCTTCACATCACTCCATTTCCATTCATACCTCACACTTAATTTTTCACTGCCTGCTGCTAGGATTTTTTGTTATCATGCAGGTAGAATATTTGCTAGAGAGAAAAAGACATAATAAGGGAGGGAAGATCCTCAGATATGATCCATCAAACTACAATGCAATCAACTCCTATCCTTTCATCAAATAGTTCTTCGAGGATGTACATTGCTTGGAGTTATGCGAAAGAGTGAGTGAGATGGGGTTTCATGAATGATTAGAAAATTCGGTGGCAACTCACTTGAAAGGTGAAACTTCGATCAACGTTGGTGTCGATTTTAGTTTTTTAGTGGCCTCCATCACACTTGCAATAGGTTTATCAGACAATGGCAAATATTGGTTCAAAGTAATGAGCCTAGATATTGAATACTACAAGCCTTTCTTGAAGACGCCATACAAAGAAAAACATGCTCACCTTATACCTTTCAGATATTTATTGGAGAAATATGTCCCTTTGATGAAGAGTGTCATGAGTTTATTTACATGTGAAGGGAGATTCCCCAGGTTGTATTCTTATCATATTCACCTCCTAATCGATTTCACCTCTCAAAATCCACTCAACATGTGTAACTACCTATCCAGGAGCATTTCCAAAATGTCAGAAAAAATACAATTGAAGGACAAAGAGAACTCCCCAAGCTTGTTTCATCATAGTCTAATCAAAACTATTGTCCTTCACCATATTTCAGAGAAAGGTATGGCTTGGGAAGCCTTTTTGGAAACAACCCTGAAATGGCATGAAGGCAATGTAGCGACTCAGTCTCCTAGTGTGCCAAAACAACAAACTGAGGTGGGGTCCTCTAGAAAATCAGTGGAGAAAACTCAACTACCTAAGCCTGAGGTGACTAAAGTGTACAAGAGAGGACAGAGGCTTTTTTTTTCTTCTCATGGAGAGAAAGGGGATAAGCCTTCTTCATCGACAAAGCAGGGACTAGCAACAAAAGAAAAAGACATAGTGGAGCATGAGTTTGAGCTGGTTGATTTAGAGGCTAAGGATTATACTTCAAGCATGTGACAGATAATCAAAGAGAAGGACTATCAAATCAAGGAACTAACAATCAATATGGAAAGAGCAACATACGACATATCATTACTTGAACAAGAGAATAGTCAACTCAAAGCAAATGAATTGATCATGGAAAAAGAACAAGCCAAGTTATTGCAGGTTAGCAAAGGCAAGGAGATCATAGAATCAAGCGAGGATGAAGGATCAAAAGGTAAAGGAAAGAGGAAAAGGCCAAGAACAAGGGGCCTAAAGAAGGAATTGCAAGAAGAGCAAGAGCACATTTTGTTGAATGGAGACCTTGACCTAGAGGATAGGATTGCCCTTGAGGTCCATCAAGACAAGGAATATTGGCTCAGTAGGGTGAATTAACACTTGGAGAAGCTCCTCGAGAAGTAAAATAGGGATAATTATTTGTTCGTACATATGGCGCACCACTACCAAGCTCAAAACATGATCATCAATGTCAAGGTAAAGTAGCTTGAAAACAAGCTCAAGGAAGCCAAAAAATACCAAAAGGATGTGGGAAACTTGGAGATGCTTGCTGAAGCATCTATGAAGGTTTAACAAACATATTGTGACACCTTCCATCCAATTTTAAGCAAATTCTGAGCACTTTAAGTGTTTTGAGAATTTTTTGTCTAAATTCAGAAAATCAGCTGCTCCAGAAGGTGCTGCACTTTTTCATCAAGCCTCCATTTGAGGAAAGGTTAAAATTTTTGGAAATATTTTTCCATCCTCTAAAAACCCATTTTCTTAGATTTTGCAGAAGTGGCTTACTTTTGGAGAAAAATGCAAAAAAAGTGGCAAACAACTAGCATTATGGAGCCTTTTTTGACAGGTGCTACACTCCTGGAGCGACCTTGGGAGAATGGATTTTTGAAGGCCTTCCCATGGTCCAAATTATAAAATTAAAACTTTTATAGAAACTATACAGAAGGGCTAGATGACTGTTCTCTCATTTTTTCATTTGGACCCCTCGAAGGCACCTGAAAATCGGCTCAAAGTCGGCGCTATGCTTTTGCACTTTTTTGTGTTTTAACTTGTAAATTTCACTATGTAAAATTTCTAGTTTCAAGTTTGACTTAGTCAAAGTCAAGATTCTCTACATAATGGCACTATGTTCGAGGCTAGTTGATGTAGGCATGAATAAATTTACATCATAGGTTGCTTTTGATATTTATTAGGCCTCATAAAAGAAGCAATCTCCTAAACAAACTCTCGATGAAGTGTTTGAGTTTCACCTTCTCACTCTCACCTGTTGGTTGAGAGAATATTGGAGTCAGCTCCTCCACCAAGGAATTCAATTATTTAAGGTGGGAAAGTGGTTAAGGAGAGTCTATATGTATCATTTCTCTTGAGGAGAAGCTCGTTGAACTTTTTGTTAAAGAAGCTTGCATGTAATCTGTTACTGTCAGTGCTCTCACACTGCCCTCAGTGATCAAATTGATCCTTTGCATTTCATATTATGTGTCCGATTTTGATGAGTTGCATTCCATTAGGCCATGGATAAACTGATGGTAGGGTTTCATTTTGTCCCATGTGCTATATACCTGCTGACCAATTTCACATATATTTTCAGTCATTCATAGTCATTCCAATTCATTTCATTTATAAAAACTAGTCATAGCATTTAGTTTAATTAGGTCTTAGTGTTTTTCACCATGGTCCTTAAAAATGAATAATAATGGTCAATAGACACATGAGGAGGTTAATAAAGTTCAGAAAATTATAATTTCCTTTTTATAAGCTAAATAAAGCTCTTTAATCTCAAAACTTGTTTTGAGGTAAATAGAGAATTTATATTTTATTGTTCCATTTCATGTAATTTAATGTAATTTTATGGTTTATATATATAATAAATGTCCACATGCTGCTCTTGGTCACTTGATGACATTGACAACTCTTGCCATTACAAAAAAGTCAAAGAGATTAGCATCAATCCACCTGTCAAAAGCCAAAATGTCAAATGTCAGCAAAATAGGGTATTTCAAGAAAGTGGGTTTTTAAGAATAAAAAATCAAAGGTTGAAAAGATATAAAAGGCCATCTATGTCTTATGTCACCTCATTGTTGAAGTTCAAATCGTGAAGGCGAGCCAAAAACATGATTTTAAGTTGTCATTGAGAAAAAGGAAACAAGTCTGGTGTTTTTGAAGAAATTTGCTGGCACTACGCAGCTGCTAGCTGGCGATGCACATTGGATAGGCATTGCACATCTAAGAGCTTCTTTCGGTGTAAAATTACACTGGTGCTACGCATACAATTAGCATTGTGCACCTGTTTTAAGGCGCTAAGCACCTGTTAAACACTCCCAAAAAACTGCTAAATCACCCAAACTCACCTCAAACCACTTCAAATCACCAAGTTCACCCTCTTTACAAGTAAGTGAATTGTTCCTCCTTGCTGAAGAGTGTTTTTGTCTTGTTGGTATTTCATCCATGAAACCCTAGTTTTCACTGTTCACCATAGTTTATAAATTTTATTTATTCACTGTAGCTTCACTGTTTAGAAAAGTCATTCATTCATCTTTCTTACTATTCCTAAACTCCCATCTCGTATAAACCCTATCCTTCATATACCCCCTTACCACACATAAAACTCACAAACCCTACCTTACATACACAAACTATACACTATCCCTGAAATCCTATACCCTACATACAAACCCTACTCACTCCCTTTATTCCCTAAATCCCCAAATCCTTCACTCCCTTAATCCTATTCATGTTCCCATTCACCTCCCTCATTTTCCTTCTTTTTAAAATCTCTTCATACTCATCATTCATCCACCCTACTCCTTCATTCCTCACCAGCATTTATAGTAATTGAAACCAATGGAGAGGGATAGTTGTATGCCTACCACATTAGATTATTGATGCATTTTACTAGAGTGAGGATGATGGGTATTCCTTTCTTCATGTTCCAAAATATTGAAAAGATGGCACACTATGTTAAGAAAAAGCCATATCCCCAGTAGTTAAATAGAATTTACAACTTCTCTGTAATCAAACTTATTGTCTTACATCAGCTGAATCTACTAAACATACCATGGGAAACCTTCATCTTTCATGAGGTGTTCAAAGGCCCCCAAGTATTTTCATCAGTGCATCAGGAGCAAGGTGGACCTTCAGGACATGAACAAGTCAAAGAATCTAAAACTGTTGGAGTGCCCGCATTTGTCACTTATGAGAGAGGCACTAGGAGAATTTTTGTAGCTGCCAGGCAAGTATTATCTCCACAAGGAGTGGAAGAGGGGCCACAGGTAAATTCTATCACCACAAGCAGTGGAAGGGGCTTTGCCTTCTTCAGCAAAACAAGTACATGTTGGGTAGCACAACAAGGACAAAGGTAAAGCCAAATGAAAAATGTAAGAGGAGGATCCTAGTGATGAGCAAGAGAGGGACTTTGACCTAGTTGTTCATTAGGAGACACAGGGAATTGATGTCATTGATGTGGAAACTCAAAGTACAAATATAAGTAAGGACATCATCAAGAAACAAGAGGCTGACATTCAAGCCTTGTCAATCAATTGGGAGAGGGAAAAGTGAATCATCAATTAACTTAAGCAAGAAAACAAGCAATTAACTGATAAGCAAGTTATCATGGAGTTGCAAATGATTAACGAGAAGTGGCAAGAGGCAAAGAAGGCATAAGTCAAGATGACCTCCATTGAGCAAGAGATTGAGAATGATGGAGAAAATTGGCTAGAAAGGGTTAACATACACCTTGAGAATCTACTTGAGAAGGTTAATAAATAAAAGAATATGCTTCGCCACATGGCCTATCGCTATATGATCCAGAACAAAATATGCAATATAAGGATAAGGAAGCTTAAGGCAAGATTGAGGAAGGCTTTGAGAAGCAAAAAGGAGGATAACAAATTGGAAATCCTAGCTAATGCTTCATTAGCTCATCAAAGCAGTGCATGAGGGTGCCTTGTGCCAATTTTGGGACAATTTTGGTAAAATTTTGTAATTTTAAAATTTTAAATTTTGCAACACAGGAAATTCTAATAGGTGCGCAACATCACTGGCTCTGTGTTTTTGGCTGGGGCAGTTGTTTGAAGAATGGCTTGCATATTTGGGTTCGACATGAAAAAATAAGCAAATATAGAAAGTTTCATCAAATTTGGAGCAGATCTTGGTCACCTAAAGGCCAAAAAACCATCACGAAATGATCTCTATGCCATGTTTTGGACACATAGGAAGTAGTCTTGGGTGATTCTACTTTGGAGGTGGAAAATGACCTCCAAATTCAGAAATTCAAGATGTTCCAGAAACTAGATAGGCAGACCTTTCCAACAAGACATCTTGGGCTCAATTTGGTTAAGGGAAAGGCCCCCAAACATGGGTTAGAAAAAGCAATATGCATAGGATCAGTGGCACTGTGCATAGGATGAATTTTACCAGTTTTGCACAAAAATCAAAATTTCGCCTAGTTTTTCTACAATTTGAATTTTTATCCCATTTTGGATGAATATATGAATGTAGATGATGTTATGGTATGTAAATGTAATTGCAAAATGACTCTTGAGGGTAGATTCATCATTTTGAGGTGGTTTGGGGTTGAATGAATCAATTTCCATGGTTTTAGAGGCAAGCTGTTCCACTGCCTATATTCCTATTCTTAGTTTAGATATGGTTGAAACCACCCCTATTCTCATGGATTTGACCCCTGATGTCTAGCATAGGTGATTTGATTCCTATATTATGTACTTTCTTTGTCATTTGTAAAGGTTAGACTCTTGTGGATTCTTTGAGCTTCATTGTACACTTGTATCAGCAGTTTGGAAAGGAAATAAACTAGGATTTGCAACTATTTTTGTGGGATTCTTGTGGTAATGTGTTTTTGCATTGTTACTTCTTTTATAATTAGTTTTTCCCATGTTTTATGTGTGCCACAAACTTTTTCATTCTTCTAATTAAATGAAATCAAGATAGATAGGTGGAATACATTGGTTACAATGCTCTACCTTGGGAATTCATTTAGGTTTTTGATGTTTTTTACTGTTTGAAGAGGAATCATGATCCGCATGCCCTCCTCAGCTCCTCACCAGTCTTAGAGCTACCATATTACTCAATTTCAAGTGTTGAAACACCTACCTACCTTGCCCCATAGAACACCCTGCATTTTTGAGTTGATTTCCCAAACCCAAAGCTGCCTGCTCCATTTGATCCAGCAACAAAACCATCAAAATCAACCAAAAACCCTAGAGCTACTATACCTAGCCCATAATTCATATTCAATTCAGTCATCTCAACTGAGATTGAGAAGGAGAGAGCCCTCTCCCAACCTGGTAGGGGTAGCTACCAGGTTAAGCTTGGTTTGTGGTTATCCTAGGATTGCCTCCCTTTAGCTTGAGGTCAATCTAGGCTCTAACATAATCATCTTTTTAGCTAATACAAAGATAGGTTGCAACTATTTTCAAGGAACTCTAGCCCAATGAGTTCATGGTTATTGTACTTCATTCAATTTGTTTTCTCATGGTTTAAACATCTTTATCTATATGATATCTCTTCTTTCTAGGGATGCCTTACAATGAAATATACAAAATTTTTATGTTTCAAGCTCTGTTATCTGGTTTTCACAGTTATGTTTATGTCTTCCTAAGCTAATGAAATCATGTTTACTTATGCTCATTAGCTTTTTATACACTTCCTCCTCTATGCTACACTAAAATTATTCAAAAGACACCATGGCTTCTGATATCTAGCTCCTTCTCATGTTTGCTCCTGCACTCGTACAACCTAGACCTATTTGTGGCTCCAAAACCTAAGTTGAGCAAACCCTAGAACTCAATTTTCTAGAAACAAATACACACATATCCAGCCTATAAGTCATTTACTTTAAATTCATATCGCTAATAAGAGACTTAGAGAGATCCCTCTCATGCTCAATAGGGCTTGCTACTGAGCTGAAGTGGTTTGAGGTTATCCTTCTCGATTTTATTTTCAGCCTAGGAGATTGTAAGGTCTAACACTTGGTACATAGATTTATGTTAAAATTGGAAAATAGGGAAAAACTTCATGTGGGTCATCGTATTCATGGCTGATAATATGTTCATTAGATTCCTCTCGTCGAGAGGTGTAGGTTTGATATAAAGATCATCCGATTCCAATAAGTATTCATGGAGATATGAATTTATTTTGATTATGGAATTATTATCAAGCCGGCCTACAACTCATGTAGGCTCAGAAGCTCAACAGTCGCATCTATTCAAACACAAACGTTGTGTATAGATATAGGAGGACTTTTCCTCATTTGGACTCACTCATCTCATCACATCTCTCTCTCTACTATGCAGAAAAGAGTCTCTTCTCTACTGCACAAAAAAGGGTCTGCCCCTCACACATGTGAAGCCGAAAGCTACTAAAACTAAAGCTGCAACTGCAGAACTAAAGTTTGACCTACGTGGACTAGAAGATCTCCTCATCTGAACTGTGCTGTAGGTTCATCTGAACCTCCTCTGAAAGCAACAAATTTTGGTGGTGCAATCAAGTCAATCTGACAGACGGTTTGCAAGATATCAACTGCCTAGTTTGAAGGAAGCTGCTGAAACTGAAGATGCAACTGCAAAAGTGAATTTTGACCTATGTGGACTAGAATATCTCCTTATCTAAACTATGTTGTAGGTTCATCTGAACCTCCTCTAAAAGCCACAACTTTTGGTGGTGGAATCAAGCTGATTCGACAGTCGATTTATGAGATATCGTCTACCCTAGTTTGATGATGAAGCCACTAAAGTTGATGCTGCTGATCTAGGGTTTTCTACTACTGATATAAATTAGATTTATTGTACTATTTCTCTTTGATGAATTATTGAAGATAAAAGAAGATTTTATCAAAGGGTTTCCCCACACATTGTGGGGTTTGTCCTTGGCTAGCCACCACATCTTGTGTCTCTTGTCTTGGCTTGTTTTCTATCGATCGTTTAATGTTCTATCCGCACTTTACTTTATGTACATGTGATTGCTAATTTTGGAATACAATAAGAAAAAGAAGTAAAATGTTATAAGCATAGAAAATACCATAACTTAACATGGTATCAGAGATGAGGTGAAGACAAAGCCTGAGCAAGAGCAAGAGCAATCACTGAAAAGAAGATCAAGATCTTAAGAACAGATAATGGGACTGAATATGAATCTAACGAGTTCCATGATTTTTGCAAAGAGGCTGGCATCAAGAGGGAGACTACTACACCATATACTCCTGAACAAAATGGTGTGGTGGAAAGGAAGAACTACACGATTATGGAAGCTGTTCGGGCCATGCTACATGATCAAAGACTTCCGAAGTTTCTATGGGCTGAAGCTGCAAACACTACCATATATGTACAAAATCGATGCCGTCATCAAGCATTGAGTTCCAAGACTCCTGAAGAAAAGTTCACCACCAGTCAAAAGGAAGTTGTGATTAGCCATGATGTCACCTTTAACGAAGATATGGCACTCAGAAAGGTGGACCATCTTCTGACTTTGAGGAGCTCTCAAGGAGCTAACACCAAGGAACTGAAAGAAAAGGATGATGAATCAATGCCTGATGTAGAAGAACCCATGGATCCGATTAATCCTCCTCCACATGAGCCTTCCTCTTCTAGGAAGAGGCCTTCATGGCTTAGGGGGCTACTTGATGATGCTGAAGGACATGCTGCACCTCAAGGAACCTTTCGTGAAAGTAAGAAACCTAATAGGTATCAAGGATACCCGACCATCATGAGCACAATCATACAAAATGAGCCTTCATCATTCTCAGATTCCATCAAGCATCAAGTATGGAAGGATGCTATGACCATATAATATGAGTCTATTATGGAGAATGATGTCTGCGAAGTAGTTCCCAGACCCTAGGACAAGAAAATTGTCACTTCTAAATGGCTTTACAAGATAAAGCATGCAGCAGATGGATGTATGGAAAAGTATAAGGCTTGTTTTGTTGCTCATGGTTTCTCCCAGAAGGAAGGTGTAAACTATGATATTTTCACCTGTTGCCAGATATATGACCATCCACTTGATCATAGCCCTTGTGGCTTCACAAGGATGGAACCTACATCAGATGGATGTCAAGACCGTGTTCTTGCACGGTTCAATCAAAGAAGAGGTCTATGTGGAGGAACCTGAAGGATTTGAGATTTATGATTGAAAATCTCATGTATGCAGGTTGAAGAAGGCTCTCTATGGGTTGAAGCAAGCATCCTAAGCATGGTATGAGAGGATCAATAGCTACTTGACGAAGCTAGGATTCACTAGGAGTGAAGATCCTAACCTTTACTTTAAGGTTGAAGATGACATACCTCTCAGATTGGTGCTATATGTGGATGACCTCTTTCTAACAGGTGCATACCCTCTCATTCACAAATGTAAGAGGGAGTTGGCCTCTAAATTTGAAATAAAGGACCAAGGACTTGAAGTGTGGAAGAAGCCAAGGGAAATTTTCCTATCTCAAGGAAAATATGTGGTGAAGATTCTGAAAAGATTTGGTATGATGGACTGCAAGCCTGTGACTACCTCAAGTATCTTAACTTTTAGAAGTTATATGGTAGTAATGTCAGACCAGATTTGGGAAATGCCTTTGAGTTTGATAAACTCATTCGCATTAATGTTCTTAGTGAACCTTTGTCCGAACATATGTTTTGCAGTTAGCATTGTGAGCTCATATTTGGTTGAGCCTCACTAGATTGATGCCAAGAATCTTCTAAGATATATTCATGGCACAATTACTAATGGGTTAAGATACATTACCAGAGATGTGAGACCACTTGAATATACTAATGTTGATTGGACAGACAGTGTGGTGGACTGTAAGAGCACCTCTGGGTGTTGTTTCACATTGGGATCTTCTTCGATATCCTGAATGAGCAGGAGGTAGAATTTGGTGGCTTTAAGCAACGTCGAAGCAGAATATATTACTGCTAGCATGGCCTCCTGTGAGGTAGTCTAGTTGTGAAAGCTCTTCAATAAGCTGTTTGGATTTACATTGGATACCACTGTGACTCTCTGTAACAACCAGAGGTGGGATTCAATTATTGAGGAATCATGTATTTGTTGATTACTCTAGTAGATAGACATCATCTAGGATATGGTAAGTCGATGAGCAAGGAGGCTCCATCACATTAAGATGATGTAAAGGTTGATACACCTTGTCAAAGCCCCAAGGAAAGATCTAATCTGTGATTTTCCCAAACAACTTTGAGTCGTCAAGAAACCCTTGTACAAGGGTCATGCATGTTGCATACATTGAGCTCTGGGTGCTCTGAGGGCTTACAGTTCTTACTGGAGCAACATACGACCACAAGGTGACTCACCCTCCCCTGGTGGTGTGCACTGGAACAAGATGTTTCGCTCTCTTGTGAGACAATATGATTTGCTCTCTTGTGGAACAGGATGATTCACTCTCCTGTGTAGCAGGATTGATGTGTTCTACTGTGAGGCATGGATTGATGTGTTCTCCATGGCGATTGTAGTAGGATTGATGTGTTCTCCTGTGAGGCCTAGATTGATGTGTTCTCCATGGTGATTGTAGTAGGATTGATGTGTTCTCCTGTGAGGCCTGGATTGATGTGTTCTCCATGGTGATTGTAGTAGGATTGATGTGTTTTCCTGTGAGGCCTGGATTGATGTGTTCTCCATGGCGATTGTAGCAGGATCGATGTTTTCTCCTGTGAGGCCTAGATTGATGTGTTCTCCATGGCGATTGTATCAGGATTGATGTGTTCTCCTGTGAGGCCTGGATTGATGTGTTCTCCATGGCGATTGTCGCAGGATTTATATGTCCTCTTGTGAGGACAGGATTGATTAGTTCTCTTGTCGAGGCACCCTACCCATGTAGTCTGGGACTCATGGGAAGTACCTCTCATCTGATCAATGAGTAGGGAAATGAAGATAGGGACCATAGTAGTACAAATGGACACATCTTTGTATCTACCGTGCTCCCTACGCTAGGATGACCTCCATTGATTTGGGATCAATGATACTAGTCTAGGACCAGTGGTAGGAGCTGTACCATACTATGAAACTGACTTTGGGTCGGTTGAGACTGGTCTGGGACCAGTGGTACATACTCTGAGACTAACTTCATGTCAATGTAGTAAATGGTCTGTTACTAGTGAGAGTGGTACATACTATGATGCTCACTTCAGGTCAGTTGAGACTGGTCTAGGACCAGTGGTACACTCTCTGAGACTGTGATACTAGTCTGTGACCAGTGGTAGGAGTGGTACCTACTATGAAGCTAACTTTGGGTTGGTTAAGACTGGTCTGGGACCAGTGATACGCGCTCTGAGACTGACTTTGAGTCAATGGAGGATGATACTGGTCTGGGACTAGTGGAGTTGTACTTACTATGACACTGACTTCGGGTCGGTTGAGACTGGTCTGGGACCAGTGGTACATACTCTGAGATTTACTTCGTGTCAGTGCAGTAATTGGTCTGGGACCAGTCAGAGTGGTACAGACTATGACACTGACTTCGAGTCGGTTGAGACTAGTCTGGGACCAATGGTACACTCTTTGAGACTCTAATACTGGTCTAGGACCAATGGTAGGAGTGGTACTTACTATGAAGCTGACTTCGGGTCGGTTGAGACTGGCCTGGGACCAGTGGTACACACTCTGAGACTGACTTTGAGTCAGTGGAGGATGATATTGGTCTGGGACCAGTGGAGTTATACTCATTATGACGTTGATTTTGGGTTGGTTGAGACTGGTTTGGGAGAAATGGTACATACTCTGAGACTGACTTTGAGTCAGTATGATACATCCTCGATCATTTCTTCTTCTTCATAATTCGGAAAAAATCAGAGCAGAATAGAACAAAGAAGAGCAACGCATAACAGAGCAGAGCCATAAAAATCAGTACAGGGTAGAACAAGACAAAGCAGAGCAGGTAGAATAGAGCAGAGTAGGGCAAGGGTCAGGCTGTACAGGGTAGTGCATTTGATGTATGAATAGTAACGACCGATAGACAGATTGCAGATGAAGTTCTCCCTAGTTGAGAGGGAGTGTTAAAATTGGAAAATAGGGCAAAACTTCATGTGGGTCATCTTATTCATGGCTGATATAATGTTCATTAGATTCCTCTAATTGAGAGGTGTAGGATTGATATAAATATCATCCGATTCCGATAAGTATTCATGAAGATATGAATTTATTTTGATTATGGAATTATTATCAAGCCGACCTACAACTCATGTAGGCTCAGAAGCCCAATAGTCGCATCTATTCAAGCACCAATGTTGTGTATAGAGATAGGAGGACTTTTCCTCATTTGGATTCACTCATCTCATTATATATCTCTCTCTCTACTGCGTAGAAAAGAGTCTCTTCTCTACTGCACAGAAAAGGGTCTGTCCCTCACACATGTGAAGCTAGAAGCTGCTGAAAATGAAGCTACGACTACAGAAGTAAAGTTTGACCTGCGTGAACTAGAATATCTCCTCATCTGAATTATGTTGTAGGTTCACTTGAACCTCCTCTGAAAGCCACAACTTTTGGTGGTGGAATCAAGTCAATCTGATAGACGGTTTGCAAGATATCGACTACCCTAGTTTGAAGGAAGCTGTTGAAACTGAAGTTGCAACTGCAGAAGTCAGGGTTTTTAATAATAACTTTCATGTGTTATCCATAACTCCTTGAGGCATAAAAAAAGAAATGTTCTTTTCTATTTATTTTTCAAAAAAAAAATGAATGAGAAATGTTAATGCCATGCAATTTTATGTTTTTGGAATCAATAATGCCTAATGTAGTTTTTTTTTTTTTTTTTTTTTTTTTTTTTTT
>APFE031480937.1:50281-99842 GCA_000404065.3 Pinus taeda | reverse complement strand
TTTTTTTTTTTGTAAAACAATGAAATGAATGAAAGAGTACATAAACTAGGGAAGAAGAACATGCACACTTTAACACCTCCCTATCAACGGAAACAAAAAATGGTGGTCCTCAATATTGCATCAATGATACTACAACTCCCAAGGGTCTCCACTTTAATTTCCAACCTTGGGTTTGTACAAACTTAAGAAGGGTTGGCACTATATTTGAAGCATACACTTACCTTTTTCCTTTAATAACTTAAATGAAATCACATATATGAGATTTATTTATTGAGGGACCATACTAATTGTCCTATGCAATAGGAAAAATTCAAAATTGCAAGAAATGGAAAGAAATAAGAAAATATATGTTATTTGCATGAAAAGGAAACAAACCATATTAACTTTGAGGAGATAAAAGCATAAATATTATATTGTATGGATAAAGCAAACTCACAACTGAAATAAACCATGTAAACATCAAACCCTAATTCTACAAGAAAAATACAATTTTTATAGCAATTGGGTCTTAGGATCCACTTGGTCTCTTGTCTTCTAAATTTCATCATCAGGGTTCCAGGAACATTTTCATACATTCGATAATAGTAACCATGATTTAGATGCAATTTTAGATGAGTTTTGAATGTGAAATGCAAACTGCTACACAAGTCTCTCTTTTGTTGTAGGAAAATGGTCACCTATTTATTTAGAAAATAGGTGACCATAGAGTCTCATATAGCTCTACAAAATAAGGACTATACAATTATGGCACATAGAAATGATAAACACCAATTAACAATTAGCAACTATGGTGAACTTAATGCATGAAAAGAGATGCTAGATAAGTAATATAACCACTTCTAAAACTATCATCCATTTCTCAAAGTACTATGCAAGAAAAGACTGTAATAAAACTAACTAATTAACCCTATATAAAAAAATGTTCATAATGGAAGTTGCAAAACTAAAGAAGTGCATGAAAGATAATAATATAGAAGCGGTATTGATAATCTAAGGTGGGTGCTAACCTAAGGAAGCTCAAATACATGAAGGAACAATAGTATAAGAACAAATTATGACTTTCAATAATTATTAAAGTTGCTTGCACATGAAAAGTTGCACAACTCATAAGAATAAAAAAACTCTTAAGCGTTTACTTCCTCTAACTCAACTACTACTAGTTTTTTCATTACTGCTAAGGGGATACTCAAGCCCTATATTTATGCAAGATGAGTAAGGGCTAGTTTCCTTAAAATGAGGATTTCTTTCCCTCCAAAAGTCCTAAAAAAATAGGATCATGCTCCCCGAGTGACCTCACACCTACAAGGAGGAGTAATTAGACTTTGAAGCTATTGGAGTTTGATCTTCCTGTAGTAGGGGGAAGGTCCCATAAATTTATGTGACTGTATATCCCCATGATCTATGAAAAATCTCCTCAATATCTTGCATTATAAGCATATTATTTGTCTCATAAAGCATGACAAATCATTCCAACCTTCCTAAGAGCTTATTTAAGCTACAAAAATGTTATTAAGTACAAAATGAAATGTTAGGTATATCATATATGTTCCCAAGGTAGCTTATATAGGCATAATGATTTACCTAGTTGGGAGGCCCATCAAATTTCATGAAAGCATAAGCTACAACAAAAAATTCCAAATGAGTTATATGAGAGTAATTTCAAGTTTGGTAAAAAACACAAACTTCCATAAGATATAACTCATAAAATATAATGATCAAAAATTTATAAATAAGAAAAAAAATCCCACACATAATTAATTACTCGTGCTTGGGATTTTGAATATTTAAAGGTCTAAACTTCAATGAAGAATAAGTGAACAATAGAAGATGACTCTTTTAAAATTAATTTTAGGATAAGCAATAAATTCTTGCATGGACCATATCTACAAAATTATAGTGAAATGAAACTTAAAAATTTTACCACATGTACCCTAATGTATCTCCCCAATGACCTAAAAATTTCAATATTTGAAAAGGAAACAAACAATATTAACTCCGCGGAGATAAAATCATACATATTCTACTGTATGGATAAAGTAAACTCACAACTGAAATAAAGCATGTAAACATCAAACCCTAATTGTGCAAGAAAAGACAATTTATATAGAAATTGGGTCAAAGGGTTCACTTGGTATCGTAGCATTTAAATTTCATCATCGTGGTTCTAGGGATGTTTTCATATATTCAAGCATATGAACAATTATTTGAATGAAATTTTAGACGATTTTTGGATGTGAAATGAAAACTACTACAAGCGTCTCACTTTTGTTGTAGGAGACAATCCAATAAGTAGGAAAATGAACTAAGCATGTGATATGAAGGATAAATGAGTTATGGGTAAGCTAATAAATGATCAAGCATGCATGTGCATGTACTCATGTTAATGAAATAGATATTTTTTTAGAAAATAGGTGGCAATATAATCTCATATAGCTATGCAAAATAATGATTGTACAATTATGGAAAATAGAAATGATAAACAACAATTAAAAGTTAGAAACTAAGGTGAAATTAATGCATGAAAGGAGATGCTAGATAAGTAATATATCCATTTCTAAAACTATCATCCATTTCTCAAAGTACCATGCAAGAAAATATTGTAAACAAGCTAACTAATTAACCCTGTATAGAACAATGAACAAAACGAAAATTGCAAAAATGAAGAAGTGAATGAAAGATAATAATATAGAAGCGATATTGAGAACCTAAGGTGGGTGCTAACCTAAGGAAGCTCAAATACATGAAGGAATAATAGTCGAAGAACAAATTATGACTTTTAATAATTAGAAAAGTTTCTTGTACATGAAAAGTTGCACAACTCATAAAAATAAAAAACTCCTAAGTGTTTACTTCCTCTAACTCAGCTACTACTAGTTATTTCATTACTACTAATGGGAAACTCAATCCCTATATTTATGAAAGATGAGTGAGGGGTATTTTCCTTAAAATGATGATTTATTTCCCTCGAAAACTCCTAAAAGAATATGATCATGTTCCTTGAGTGATCTCACAGCTACAAGGAGGAGTAATTAGTCCTTCAAGCTGGTTAAGTTTGATCTTCCTATAGTAGGGGATAGGTCCCCTAAATTTATGATAAACATCCTCAATATCCTCCATCAAAAGCACCTTTGTTGTCACATAAAGCATGATATATCATTGTGACCTTCCTAAGAAATTTTTTACTCTAAGAAAATGTTATTAATGAAACAATTCATTGATGTATTTGCTTGGGACTATTCAGATATGAAAGTTTATGACAAAAGTATAATTAAGCACGCCATTCCTATTAAGCCCGATAAAAAGCCATTTCGCCAGAAGTTGAGGAGGATCAATCCCAAGTTGCTGCCATCAATCGAGAAAGAGGTAAATAGGCTTTATAAGTTTGGAATCATAGTCCCAATTTCATTTTTTGAATGGATGTATAATCTAGTGCCCGTAAGAAAGAAGACTGGGGAAATTTGTCTATGTATTGATTTCAGAAATCTGAACAAGGTGTCCTTGAAAGACAACTATCCCCTGCCCAAGATGGATCAGATACTACAGAGGTTGGTTAGGTCCTCTAGGATGTCATTGTTAGACAGATACTCTGGATACAACCAAATTTTGGTACACAAGGATGATCAACTCAAGACAACCTTCACGACACCATGGGGTACATTCATGTATGCCAAGATGCCTTTTGGGTTGAAGAATGTACCAGCTACTTTTCAACAGGATATGGAAATATATTTTTCAAATGAATAAGATGTATTTCTGGTTATCTATCTAGATGATCTTACAGTGTTTTCAAAATCTGATGAAGATCATTTACATCATTTAAGAATTGTTTTTCAGAAATGCAGAAAATTTGGCATCTCACTTAACCCAAAGAAGAGTTTGTTCGCCATGGAAGAAGGTAAGCTATTGAGACACATATGGCTAAAGATGGCATCTGCATTGACCCTTAAAGAGTGGAGATCATTCAAAAACTAGACTTCCAAAGGAACAAGAAAGAGATTCAGTCTTTTAATGGGAAAATTAGTTTTCTGAGAAGATTCATTCCTAATCTAACTAAGCACTTGAAAGAAGTGACAAACATGTTGAAGAAGGAAAGTGAGGTAAATTGGTCTTTAGAGGCTAAGAAATCATTTAATGCAGTAAATTTTGCATTATCTACTGCTCCTATTTTGATTAGCCTAGATTACCCTTTAGATTTCATCATCTTTTCTTTTACCTCTGAACATACATTAGCAGTAATCCTAATGCAGAAGAAAGATTAGAAAAATGAGCATCCCATAGAATTTTTCAGTCACACTATAAGAGATGCAACACTAAGATGCATTATCATTGAAAATTAGGCATTGGTGTTGGTGAAAGCCCTCAAGGATTTATGAGTTTATATTCTGCATTCTCATACCATTGCTTATGTTCCTATTGCAACAGTTAAAGAAATTCTTGTGTAGACAGATCCTAAAGGCAGAAGAGGAAAGTAGATTGCAACCATGCTAGAGTATGACTTGGAGATAAAGCCTAAAAATCTCATCAAAGGACAAGGTTTAGCCAAACTCATGGCAGAATCAAATCTACATGCACTAGACATCAATTTGATTGTTGCACTTTCTGAAGAAAAAGAAGAAGACAATCCTTTCCTAGAGGTGTCAGATATGTTCATATCCTCACCTTGGTATTCCGACATTTTGTATGTCTTTCAACACTTTAATTACCCACCGAAAGTCCCCAAAGGTAAAGCTAGATCACTGAACTTGAAGGCTTCAAAATATTGTATTCTAGATGGTGTTTTATTTTCGAAAGATCCTGGTGGTGTTCCGCTGAATTGTTTGGTGCAAAATGAAGCTAAAGATGTCATGAAGGATTTCCATAAATGATACTATGGAAATCATCACTTTTGGAGAACTATAACAAATAAGATCTTAAGAGTTGGCTTCTATTGGCCTACTCTCTTTTCTTATTCATACAAAATAGTCATGAGCTGCCATGAATGTTAGATTTTTCAAGGAAACAGAAAGCTTTTTCCATTACCACTACAATCCATTTTAATTTCAGCTCCTTTCTAGTAGTGGGTTATTGATTTCATTGGAAAAATCCATCCTTCATCTTCATCACAAAATAAATGGATATTGACAGTCGCAGACTACTTCACAAAGTGGATTGAAGCAATCCCAACCAGGCAAGCTCCTGGTTCTGTCATCATTCAATTCCTTAAGTCTAATATTTTGTATATATTTGGCTGCCCATAGAAAATAATTACTGGCAACGTTGTTACTTTCAAGTAAAAAATAATGGTGGACTTTTGTGCCAAATATCATGTTGCTAGGACATTCTACTGCTTATCATCCGCAAGGGAATGGTCTTGCCAAATCTTCTAATAAATCCATAGTTAATATCATCAAGAAGGTTCTAGAGGTGAAAAAGAAGAACTGGCATAGAATGCTCATCAATGCTTTGTGGGCAGACAAGTTCAGCACTTAAAAATCAATAGGTATGTCCCCTTTTCAGCTGGTGTATGGAGTTGATACAGTGTTTCCTTCATCTCTTTTTGTCCCAATTATGAGAATTCTACAGGAATTGGATAGTGAGACTAATGATGTACAAAGGAGGATAAATCAGATGATTCATTTAGAACAAACAAGGGAATAGGTTCTTCATAACACATCCAAACTCTAGGAGAAGATTAAAAATATTTATGATTGCAAGACCAAGGAAGACAATTTCAATCTAGGAAATGTAGTTCTTTGGTGGGATGCTAGAAATGAAGAAAAGGGAAAACATGGTAAGTTTGAAAAATTATGGAAGGGACCTTACAGAATTTCTTCTTTTAGAGGAAAAAATGCTTTCTTGTTGGAAGAAATGGATGGAAGATATTATTCAGGAGGGGCGACCAATGGTAGGCCTCTCAAGCACTACTATGTCTAAAAAAGGTCCTAAAAATTCATCATCATTGTATATACAGGTGTGTATTTTATTTCCATCAATTTAGGTGGCTGTCATAGGAGTTTGAAGCCCAAAGTCAAGGCCCTAAGGCTTCTTAGGTCAGCCACTATTTTTGTTTTTATTTCACTTTTTAGTTTTTGTCATGTTAGAAGGTCAATCAGTTTTAAGTCAAGAGTCTATTTTTAGTCATGTTGACTCCATTGCCCAATGGATAAGGCTACTTGGTCTACGATTTTCTTGACATCTCCAAGGAGTTGCCATCCTGAGTTGGAGATAATGTTAGTGCCAGCCTTGCTAGCCTGTCACCTGGATCAAATGTGATTTTACTATGGTTATCAAGACTATCAAAATAAAAAAAATTATGTAACTCAGTTTATACAACAAAATTTGGTCACTATTTGGTCAGTCTAGAGATGAGGTCAATCTTTTGGAAATTCACCCATGCTGGTAACCTATCACACTTCTATGGAGGTGTCATAATAAAAACCTATCAGTCATCATCATTGTTCCATTTAGTCTCAGGTCATTCATTAGGTCGCTAGGGTTTCCAAGGTCCATCATTTTCATGAATAAAACCAATAGTGAATAGAGCATGACAAATAGCTCTTGGGAATTGATTTGTGAATTTTCACACATTTATCATGTTCTCATGTTCAAAAAGTTCCAGAAGAAGGAGTTCCAACACTAAGGAAAGTAAAAGGAAACTTAGGTTTTCATTGGTAAAGGTAACTCTATTTTCATAAGTAAAAAATCAATTTTTAAAGGATGGTGGGTCCCATTTCTTTTCAAAAACGAGAAATAAATTTCCCTATATGAACTCAATAGCCCCCAAACTTGTTCATTTACCTCCTATTCACTCTTGAGTATCGAGATATCCCATCTAAGAGAGCAAAAAAGTTGGTTTCCTAGGAAAATTGGAAAAAATATTGAGGCGTTGCACTTAGGAACAAAGTGTTGTGCTCTGAGCAGAGGCGTTTCGCTTAGAGGAACTGCGTTGTGCCTAGGAACAAAGCACTGTGCTCAGGACAGAGTGCCCATAATTCACCCAAGACTCTCCCAAATTTCATTTTTTGGATTGCAAGCTTAATTTTACTGACTTCTAAGCCAATGGGCGAGTAAGTACACCAAAATTATCCCTCATTTCCTTTTCAAAATTCATCTCATGTCAATGATTCTTCAAATTAGGGTTTGTAGTGAAATTTTGCATGGAAAATGATAGGGTGAAAATGGCCATTTTTAGTTTTTGGTGTCTAAAACATGTAAAATGTTGTCCTACACCTGCATACATGTTTAATAAACCATTTTAACCATTTAACCCACCTCAAAACAAAGTTTTACCACTCAAAAAGAAAAACCCTAGCTCATTCCTAGAGGTTTTTGCGCATGTTTCATTACAAACCCTGTTTTACCTCCTTGCAAATAGATCACTCTTCCATTATTTCTTCACTCATTTTCATCAACTTCCAAATTTCATGTCTACCTTTTTCAAACCTCCTCTATCATTTTGTCAAAATCTACCTTCACATCACTTCATTACCATTCATACCTCACACTTTAGTTTTCGCTGCCTGCTGCTAGGATTTTTTGTCATCATGGAGGCAGAATCTTTGCCAGAGAGAAAAATACATAATAATGGAGGGAAGATCCTCAGATATGATCCATCAGACCGCAATGCAATCAACTCCTATCCTTTCATCAAATAGTTCTTCGAGGATGTACATTGCTTGGATTTTTGCGAAAGAGTGAGTGAGGTGGGGTTTCATGAACAATTAGTAGATTGGGTGGAAACTCAGTTGAAAGGTGAAACTTATGTCATCGATGGTGTTGAGTTCATTTCTTTAGTGGCCTCCATTACACTTGCAACAGGGTTATCCGATAATGGTGAATATTGGTTTAAAGGAATGAGCCTAGACCCTGAATACTACAAGCCTTCCTTAAAGATGCCATACAAAGAAGAACATGCTCACCTTATGCCTTTCATATATTTATTGAAGAAATATGCTCCTTTGATGAAGAGTTTCATGAGTTTACTTACATGTGAAGGGATATTCTCTAGGTTGTATGCTTATCACATTCACCTCCTAATACATTTCACCTCTCAAAATCCACTCAACATGTGTAACTACCTATCCAGGAGCATTTCCAAAATGTCGGAAAAAATACAATTGAAGGAAAAAGAGCACTCCCCAAGCTTGTTTCATCATAGTCCAATCAAAACTATTGTCCTTCACCATATTTCAGAGAAAGGTATGGCTTGGGAAGCCTTTTTGGAAACAACCCTGAAATGGCATGAAGGTAATGTAGCGACTCAGTCTCCTAGTGTGCCAAAAACTGAGGTGGGGTCCTCTAGCAAATCAGTGGAGAAAACTCAGCTACCTAAGCCTGAGGTGACTAAAGTGTACAAGAGAGGACAGAGGCTTGTGTTTTCTTCTCAAGGAGAGAAAGGGAATAAGCCTTCCTCATCGACAAAGTAGGGACTAGCAATGAAAGAAAAAGACATAGTAGAGCATGAGTTTGAGCTGGTTGATTCAGAGGCTAAGGATCAGACTTCAAGCATGTGACAGACAACAAAGAGAAGGACTATCAAATCAAGGAGCTAACAATCAATATGGAAAGAGCAAAATATGTCATATCATTACTTGAACAAGAGAATAGTCAGCTCAAAGAAAAGGAATTGATCATGGAAAAAGAACAAGCCAAGTTATTGCAGTAGGTTGGAAAAGGCGAGAAGATCATAGAATCAACCGAGCCTGATGGATCAAAAGGTAGAGCAAAGAGTAAAAGACCAAGAACAAAGGGCCCAAAGAAGGCATTTCAAGAAGAGCAGGAGCACATTATGTTGAATGAAGACCTTGACCTAGAGGATAGGATCGCCCTTGAGGTCCATCAAGACAAGGAATATTGGCTCAATAGGGTGAATGAACACCTGGAGGAGCTCCTTGAGAAGGAAAATAGGGATAATTAGCTGCTGAAGCATATGGCACATCACTACCAAGCTCAAAACATGATCATTAATGTCAAGGTAAAGTAGCTTGAAAACAAGCTCAAGGAATGCAAAAAAGACCAAAAGGATGTGGGAAACTTGGAGATGCTTGCTGAAGCATCTATGAAGGTTTAAAAAACATCTTTTTACACCTTCCATCCAATTTTGAGAAAATTCTAAGCACTTTAAGTTTTTTGAGATTTTTTTGTCTAAATTCAGAAAATTAGCTGCTCCAGAAGGTGTTGTGCTTTTTCATTAGGCGTCCATTTGAGAAATTTTTGACATTTTTGGAAAGATTTTTCCATCCTCTAAAAACCCATTTTCTCAAATTTTGCAGAGGTGGCTTACTTTTGGAGAAAAATGCAAAAAAAGTGGGAAAAAACTAGCATTATGGAGCCTTTTTTGACAAGTGCTGCACTCGTGGACTGACGTTGGGATAATTGTGAAATAAAAACTTTTTTAGAAACTATTCTAGAAGGGCTAGATGACCGTTCTCTCATTTTTTCATTTGGACCCCTCGAAGGCACCTAAAAATCAGCTCAAAGTCAGCGCTCTACTTCTGCACTTTTCTGTGTTTTACTTGTAAATTTCACTCTGTAAAATTTCTAGTTTCTAGTTTGACTTAGTCAAAGTCAAGATTCTCTACATAATGGCACTATTTTTGAGGCTATTGGATGTAGGAACGAATAAATTAACATCATAGGTTGTTTTTGATGTTTATTAGGCTTCATAAAAGAAGCAAACTCCTAAACAAACTCTCAATGAAGTGTTTGTGTTTCACCTTCTCACTCTCACCTATTGGTTGAGAGAAGCTTGGAGTTAGTTCCTCCACCAAGGAATTTGATTCTTGAAGGTGGGAAAGTGGTCTAGGAGAATCTATATGTATCATTTCTCTTGAGGAGAAGGGGGTTGAACATTTTGTTAAGGAAGCTTGCATGTAATATGTTAGTGTCAGTGCTCTCACACTGCCATCAGTGATCAAATTGCTCGTTTGCATTTCATATTAGGTGTCACATTTTGATGAGTTGCACTCCATTAGGCCATGGATCAACTGATGGTAGGGTTTCATTTTATTTTTCCCACATGCTATATACCTATTGACTTATTTCACATATCTTTTCAGTCGTTCATAGTCATTCCAATTCATTTCATTTATAAAAACCAGTCCTAGGGTTTAGTTTCATTAGGTTTTAAGGTTTTTCACCATGGTCATTCAAAATGAATGATAATGGTCAGTAGACACATGAGGAGGTTAATAAAGTTAAGAAAATCATAATTTCCTTTTTATAAGCTAAATAAAGCTCTTTAACCTCAAAACTTGTTTTGAGGTAAATAGAGCATTTATATTTTATTGTTCCATTTCATGTAATTTGATGTAATTTTATGGTTTATATATGTAATAAATGTTCACATGCTACTCCTGGTCACTTGATGACATTTCCAACTCTTGCGATTGCAAAAAAGTCAAAGAGATTAGCATCAATCCACCTGTCAAAATCCAAAAAGTCAAATGTCAGCGAAACATGGTATTTTAAGAAAGCAAATAAACATTATAAAGTGGGTTTTGAAGAATAAAAAAATCAAAGGTTGAAAAGACATAAAAGGCCATCTATGTCTTATGTCACCTCATTGTTGAAGTTCAAATCATGAAGTAGAGCCAAAAATGTAATTTTAAGTTGTCATTAAGCAAAAGGAAACAAGTCCGTGTTTTTGAAGAAATTTGCCGGCGCTACGCACCTGCTAGTTAGCGATGTGCATTGGATAGGTGTTGCGCACCTAAGAGCTACTACCAGTGTAAAATTACACTGGCGCTACGCATACAATTAGCGTTTCGCACCTATTTGAAGGTGCTACGAACCTGTTAAACGCTCCCAAAACACTGCTAAATTGCTCAAACCTCAAACCACTTCAAATCACCAAGTTCACCCTCTTTACAAGTAAGTGCATTGTTCCTCCTTGCTGAAGAGTGTTTTTGTCTTGTTGGTATTTCATCCATGAAACCCTAGTTTTCACTGTTCACCATAGTTTTTAAATTTTATTTATTCACTGTAGCTTCACTGTTTAGAAAATTCATTCATTCATCTTTCTTACTATTCCTAAACTCCCATCTCGTATAAACCCTATCCTTCATATACCCCCTTACCACACATAAAACTCCCAAACCCTACCTTACATACACAAACTATACACTATCCCTTAAATCCTATACCCTACATACAAACCCTACTCACTCCCCTTATTCCCTAAATCCCCAAATCCTTAACTCCCTTAATCCTATTCATGTTCCCGTTCACCTCACTCATTTTCCTTCTTTTTAAAATCTCTTCATACTCATCATTCATCCACCATACTCTTTCATTCCTCACCAACATTTACAGGCATTAAAACCAATGGAGAGGGACAGTTGTATGCCTACCACATTAGATTATTGATGCATTTTACTAGAGTGAGGATGAGGGATATTCCTTTCTTCATGTTCCGAAATATTGAAAAGATGGCACACTATGTTAAGAAAAAGCCATATCCCCAACAGTTAAATAGCATTTACCACTTCTCTGTGATCAAACTTATTGTCTTACATTAGCTGAATCTACTGAATATACCATGGGAAACCTTCATCTCTCATGAGGTGTTCAAAGGCCCCCAAGTATTTTCACCAGTGCATCAGGAGGAAGGTGGACCTTCAGAGTGCTAGTGTTTGTCACTTATGAGAGAGACACTAGGAGAATTTTTGCAGCTGCCAGGCAAGTATTATCTCCACAAGGAGTGGAAGGGGCCTCGCTTTCATCTATAGGAAGCAAGAAAATTCTATCTCCAAAAGGAGTGCAAGGGGCTTTGCCTTCTTCTTCAGCAAAACAAGTACATGTTGGGTAGCACAGCAAGGACAAATGTAAATCCAAATGAAAAATGCAAGAGGATGATCCTAGTGATGAGCAAGAGACGGACTTTGACCTAGTTGTTCATGAGGAGACAGAGGGAATTGATGTCATTGATATGGAAACTCAAAATACAAAGATAACTAAGGACGTCGTCAAGAAAAAATACGCTGACATTCAAGCCTTTTCAATCAATTTGGAGAGGGAAAAGTGGATCATCAATTACCTTGAGCAAGAAAACAAACAATTAACTGATAAGTAAGTTATCATGGAGTTGCAAATGATTATGGAGAAGTGGCAAGAGGTAAAGAAGGCAAAAGTCAAGATGACCTCCATTGAGCAAGAGATTGATAATGATGGATAAAATTGGCTAGAAAGGGTTAACATACACCTTGAGTATCTGCTTGAGAAGGCCAATAAAGAAAATAAGATGCTTTGCCACATGGCCTATCGCTATATGATCCAGAACAAAATATGCAATATAAGGAAAAGGAATCTTAAGGCAAGATTGACGAAGACTTTGAGAAGAAAAAAGGAGCAAAACAAATAGGAAATCCTAGTTGATGCTTCATTAGCTCATCAAAGCAGTGCATGAGGGTGCCTTGTGCCAATTTTGGGACAATTTTGGTAAAATTTTGTAATTTTCAAATTTTAAATTTTGCAACCTAGGAAATTCCAATAGGTGTGCAGCGCCATTGGCGCTGTGCTTTTGACTGGGGCACTTGTTGGAAGAATGGATTGCATATTTTGATTTAGCATGAAAATATAAGAAAACCCAGAAAGTTTCATCAAATTTGGAGTAGATATTGGTCACCTAAAGGCGAAAAATCCATCAAAAAATTACCTCTATGCCATGTTTTGGACACACAGGAAGTAGTCTTGGGAGATTCTACTTTTGAGGAGGAAAATTACCTCCAAATTCAGAAATTCAATATGTTCCAGAAACTAGACAGGCAATCGTTTCTAACGAGCTATCTTGGGCTTATTTTGGTTAAGAGAAATCCCTCCAAAATTGGGTTAGAAAAAGCACTGCTCATAGGATCAGTGGTGCTGTGCATAGGATGAATTTTCCAGTTTTGCACAAAAATCAAAATTTCGCCTAGCTTTTCTACAATATGAATTTCTCTCTCATTTTGGATGAATCTATGAATGTAAATGATGTTATGGTATGTAAATGTAATTGAAAAATGACTCTTGAGGTAGATTCATCATTTTGAGGTGGTTTGGAGTTGAATGAATCAGTTTCCATGGTTTTAGAGGCATGTTGTTCCACTACCTATATTCCTATTCTTAGTTTAGATATGGTTGAAACCACCCCTATTCTCATGGATTTGATCCCTGATGTCTAGCATAGGTGGTTTTATGCCTATATTATGTACTTTCTTTGTCATTTGTAAAGGTTAGACTCTTATGGATTCTTTGAGCTTCATTGTACACTTGTATCAACAGTTTGGCAAGGAAATAAACCAGGATTTGCAACTATTTTTGTGGGATTCTTGTGGTAATGTGTTTTTGCATTGTTGCTTCTTCTATAATTAGTTTTTCCCATGTGTTATGTGTGCCACAAACTTTTTCATTCTTCTAATTAAATGAAATCAAGATAGATAGGTTGGATACATTAGTTACAATGCTCTGCCTTGGGAATTCATTTAGTTTTTTGATGTTTTCTACTATTTGAAGAGGACTCATGATCTGCATGCCCTCCTCAGCTCCTCACCAGTCTTAGAGCTACCATATTACTCAACTTCAAGTGTTCAAACACCTACCTACCTTTCCCCATAGAAAACCCTACATTTCTGAGTTGATTTTCGTGACCCAAAGCTGCCTACTTCATTTGATCTAGCAACAAAACCATAAATCAACCAAAAACCCTAGAGCTACTATACCTAGCCTACAATTCATATTCAATTCAGTCATCTCAACTAAGATTGACAAGGAGAGAGCCCTCTCCCATCCTGGTAGGGCCAACTACCAGGTTAAGCTTGGTTTATAGTTATCTTAGGATTGCCTCCCTTCAGCCTGAGGTCAATCTAGGCTCTAACATAATCATCTTTTTAGCTAATACAAAGACAGGTTGTAGCTATTTTCAATGAACTCTAGCCCAATGAGTTCATGGTTATTGTAATTCATTCTATTTGTCATCTCATGGTTTAAACATCTTTATCTATATGATATCTCTTCTTTTTATGGATGCCTTACAATGAAATATACAAAATGCTTGTGTTTCAAGCTCTGTTATCTGGTTTTCATAGTTATGTTTATGTCTTCCTAAGCTAATGAAATCATGTTTACTTATGCTCATTAGTTTTTTATACAGTTTCTCCTCTATCCTACACTGAAAATATTCAAAAGACACCATGGCTTCTGATATCTAGCTCCTTCTCATATTTGCTCGTGCATTCCTACAACCTAGACCTATTTGTGGCTCCAAAACCTAAGTTCAGCAAACCCTAAAACTCAATTTTTTAGAAACAAATAAACAAATATACATATCTAGCCTAGAAGTTGTTTGATTTAAAGTCATATCACTGATAAGAGACTTAGAGAGATCCCTCTCATGCTCAGTAGGGCTAGCTACTAGGCTGAAGTGGTTTCAGGTTACCCTTTTTGATTTCCTTTTCAGCTTAAGAGAATGTAAGGACTAACACTTGGTATATAGATTTCAAAATTGGAAAAGATGGAAATTTGTTAGTGGAGCGATTTTCTTCACATACAGAACATATATCTATGACATATAAATGACACTCATTCTTAGTATGTATTTTAGTGCACCTAGGGAAAAATATAGCTAATTGCCTTTCTACTTCTTCTTGTTTTCTCTTGATCTTTAGTGTATGAATTCAGATAGAAAACATGTGTGATATATCATTTTTTAAGTTCTCTAGCATACCTCCTTGTCATTCTTAGTAATTATGGAGGAGGAAGAGGCACTTACCAAAACTTTGTTCACTTTACCTCTTTTTCTAACAACTCTAAAATGATTTTTGAATGTTGTTTTGTTGTGATCATAAATGATATTATAAATGCTTCCATTGGCTAGAAGGCTGAGTGTTTCCATCAGTTCTTATCTAACTGCCTGTAGCAAGAGTAATTTCAAGGAATCTAGATCTAAAATGCATGTGTGTAACTCAGTTGAAATATTTCCTCAAAATCTTCTTGAAATTCATTTACTCCTTCAGAAATTTTGAATATCTCATCTCTAGTTTCCATTTCTTTGCAATAATCCTAGTATTTGGTATTGAAATATTTTTGCATTTGTTGTCCCCTTATAGGCCCATAAACCCATGAAGGGTTGCATACTTAAGAGAAGAAGTGAATAATTTGAGTTTTTTCTCATCTGTTCTATAATCACCAGTTTTGCAAACTACAACAAACTCAAACATAAGTATCAAGATATTTAGTAGTTAGTCCATAGAAGTGTGGAAGCATAGATGGATCAATGTTCTTTGTTTTGGCATCTCCATCTGTTTCTCTAATAAGGAATGTGAACACTTTAGGTTTTTTTTTTTTTTTAACCTTGTTATTGGTGGGTTGTGAAGGTTCTTCTCGTTCTCCAATCTCCTAAGAGATCCTCACTTACTCACCTAGGAAGGCCTCAATATACCCTATGGATAAGGAAAGAGGCTCACAATCAGCAAAAAAAAAGTTTGTTTCTTGTGGAAGTCAGGGTTTTTAATAATAACTTTCATGTGTTATCCAAAACTCTTTGAGGCATTAGAAAGGAAACGTGTTTTTCTATTTATTTTTCAAAAACAAATGAATGAGAAATGTTAATGACATGAAATTTTATGTTTTTGGAATCAATAATGCCTAATTCAATTTATTTTTTTTTTGAAAAAAACTGAAATGAATGAAAGAGTACATAAACTAGGGAAGAAGAACATGCAAAAAATGGTGGCCCTCAATATTGCATCTATGATACTACAACTCCCAAGGGTCTCCACTTTAATTTCCAACCTCAGATTTGTACAAACTTAAGAAGGGTTGGCACTATATTTGAAGCATGCACTTACCTTTTTCCTTTAATAACTTAAATGAAATCACATATATGAGATTTATTTATTGAGGGACCATACAAATTGTCCTATGCAATAGGAAAAATTCAAAATTGCAAGAAATGGAAGGAAATAAGAAAATATATGTTATCTGCATGAAAAGGAAACAAACCATATTAACTCTGAGGAGATAAAAGCATACATATTCTATTGTATGGATAAAGCAAACTCACAACTGAAATAAACCATGTAAACATCAAACCCTAATTCTGCAAGAAAAAGACAATTTTTATAGCAATTGGGTCTTAGGATCCACTTGGTCTCTTTGCTTCTAAATTTCATCATCAAGGTTCCAGGGACATTTTCATACATTCGATAATATTAACCATGTTTTGGATGCAATTTTAGATGAGTTTTGAATGTGAAATGCAAACTATTACACAAGTCTCTCTTTTGTTTTAGAAGACAATCCAGTAAGCAGGAAAATGCACTAAGCATGTGATATGAAGGAAAAATGAGTTATAGGGAGGCTAATGAATGGTCAAGCATGCATGTGCATGTACTCATGTTAATGAAAGAAGTATTTATTTTGAAAATAGGTGACAATAGAGTCTCATATAGCTCTGCAAAATAAGGACTGTACAATTATGGCACATAGAAATGATAAACACCAATTAACAATTAGCAACTAAGGTGAACTTAATGCATGAAAAGAGATGCTAGATAAGTAATATACCCATTTCTAAAACTATCATCCATTGCTCAAAGCACTATGCAAGAAAAGACTGTAAAAAAACTAACTAATTAACCCTGTATAAAAAAATGCCCATAATGGAAGTCACAAAACTGAAGAAGTGCATGAAAGATAATAATATAGAAGCGGTATTGATAACCTAAGATGGGTGATAACCTAAGGAAGCTCAAATACATGAAGGAATAATAGTCTAAGAATAGATTATGACCTTCAATAATTAGTAAAGTTGCTTGTACATGAAAAGTTGCACAACTCATACGAATAAAAAAACTCTTAAGCGTTTACTTCCTCTAACTCAACTACTACTAGTTTTTCATTACTCCTAATGGGATAATCAAGCTCTATATTTATGCAAGATGATTAAGGGCTAGTTTCCTTTAAATGAGGATTTTTTTCCCTCCAAAACTCCTAAAAAAATAGGATCATGCTCCCTGAGTGACCGCGCACCTACAAGGAGGAGTAATTAGACTTTCATGCTGTTGGAGTTTCATCTTCCTGTAGTAGGGGACAGGTCCCATAAATTTATGCGACTATATATCCTCATGATCTATGCCAAATCTCCTCAATATCCTACATCATAAGCATATTAGTTGTCACATAAAGCATGATAAATCATTCTAACCTTCCTAAGAACTTATTTAATCTACAAAAATGTTATTAAGTACAAAAGGAAAGGTTAAGTATATCATATATGTTCCCAAGGAAGGTTATATGGGCATAATGAATTACCTAGTTGGGAGGCCCATCAAATTTCATGAAACAATAAGCTACAAAAAAAAATTCCGAATGAGTTATATGAGAGTAATTTCAAGTTTGGTAAAAAAACACAAACTTCCATGAGATATAACTCATAAAATATAATTTTTGAAAATTTATAAATAAGAAAAAAAATCCCACACATAATTAGTTACTCGTGCTCGGGATTTTGAATATTTAAAATCCTAAACTTCAATGAAGAATAAGTGAAAAATTGAAGATGGCTCTTTTAAAATTAATTTTAGGATAAGCAATAAATCCTATCTTGCATGGACCATATCTACAAAATTATAATGAAATGAAACTTGAAATTTTTAGCACATGTACCCTAATGTGTCTCCCTAACCTCCTAAAAATTTCAATATTTGAAAAGCAAACAAACCATATTAACTCTGAGGAGATAAATTCATCCATATTCTACTGTATGGATAAAGCAAACTTGTAACTGAAATAAAGAATGTAAACATCAAACCCTAATTGTGCAAGAAAAGACAATTTATATAGCAATTGGGTCAAAGGATCCACTTGGTATCTCAACTTCTAAATTTCATCATCGGGGTTCCAGGGACATTTTATACATTCAAGCATATTAAAAATTATTTGAATGAAATTTTAGATGATTTTTGGATGTGAAATGCAAACTACTACAAGAGTCTCACTTTTATCGTAGGAGACAATCCAATAAGTAGGAAAATGAACTAAGCATGTGATATGAAGGATAAATGAGTTATGGGTAAGCTAATAAATGATCAAGCATGCATGTCCATGTACTCATGTTAATGAAATATATATATTTTTTAGAAAATAGGTGACAATAGAGTCTCATATAGCTCTGCAAAATAATGATTGTACAATTATGGCAAATAGAAATGATAAACAACAATTAAAAATTAGAAACTAAGGTAAAATTAATGCATGAAAAGAGATGCTAGATAAGTAATATAACCAATCCTAAAACTATCATCCATTTCTCAAAGTACTATGCAAGAAAAGACTGTAAACAAGCTAACTAATTAACCCTGTATAAAACAATGAACAAAACGAAAATTGCAAAAATGAAGAATTGAATGAAAGATAATAATATAGACAGTATTGAGAACCTAAGGTGGGTGCTAACCCAAGGAAGCTCAAATACATGAAGGAATAACTATCTAAGAACAAACTATGACTTTCAATAATTAGAAAAGTTTCTTGTACATGAAAAGTTTCACAACTCATAAAAATAAAAAACTCATACGTGTTTACTTCCTCTAACTCAACTACTACTAGTTATTTCATTACTACTAATGCGAAACTCAAACCCTATATTTATGAAATATGAGTGAGGGGTATTTTACTTAAAATGATGATTTCTTTCCCTCCAAAACTCCTAATAGGATCATGTTCCCTGAGTGAACTCACAACTACAAGGAGGAGTAATTAGTCCTTCAATTTGGTGGAGTTTGATCATCATATAGTAGGGGATAGGTCCCATAAATTTATCTGACTGGATATCCTCATGATTTATGCTAAATATCCTCAATATCATGCATCAAAAGCACGTTAGTTGTCACATAAAGCATGATAGATCATTCTGACCTTCCTAAGAACTTTTTTACTCTAAGAAAATGTTATTAAGTACAAAAGGAAAGGTTTAGTACATCATATATGTTCACAACAAAGGTTGTATTGGCCTGGCGATTTACCTAATTCAGAGTCCCATCAACTTTCATGAAAAAACAAGCTACAACAAAAAATTCCAAATGAGTTATTTGAGAGTAGTTTCAAGTTTAGTAAAAAATACTAACTTCCGTAAGATATAACTCATAAAGTATAATGATTAAAAAATTATAAATAAGAAAAAAAATCCACACATAATTAGTTACGCGTGCTTTGGATTTTGAATATTTAAAATTTTGAACTTCAATGAAGAATAAGTGAAAAATTGAAGATGGCTCTTTTGAAATTAATTTTAGGATAAGAAATAAATCCTATCTTGCATGGACCATATCTCCAAAATTATAATGAAATGAAACTTGAATTTTTACTGCATGTACCTTAATGTATCTCCCCAACCTCCTAAAAATTTCAATATTTGAAAAGAGAACAAACCATATTAACTCCGAGGAGATAAAAGCATACATATTCTACTATATGGATAAAGGAAACTTGCCACTGAAATAAAGCATGTAAACATCAAACCCTAATTTTGCAAGAAAAGGACAATTTCTATAGCAATTGTGTCAAAGGATCCACTTGGTCTCTTGGCTTCTAAATTTCATCATCAGGGTTCTTGGGATGTTTTCATACATTTGAGAATATTAACCATGATTTGGATGCAATTTTAGATGAGTTTTGGATGTGAAATGCAAACTACTACAGGAGTCTCTCTTTTGTTGTAGGAGACAATCCAATAAGAGGGAAAATGCACTAAGCATGTGATATGAAGGAAAAATGATTTATGGGGAGGCTAATAAATGATCAAGCATGCATATGAATGTACTCATGTTAATGAAAGAAGTATTTATTTAGAAAATAGGTTACAATAGAGTCTCATGTATCTCCGCAAAACAAGGACTATACAATTATGGCACATAGAAATGATAAACAAAATTATAAATTAGCAACTAAGGTGAACTTAATGCATGAAAAAAGATGCTAGATAAGTAAGATAACCACTTCTAAAACTATCATCCAATGCTCAAAGTACTATGCAAGAAAATACTATAAACAAGCTAACTAATTAACCCTTCATAAGACAATTCTCAGAATAAAAATTGCAAAAATGAAGAAATGCATTGAAGATAATAATATAGAAGCGGTATGGAGAACCTAAGGTGGGTTCTAACCCAAGGAAGCTCAAATACATGAAGGAAAAATAGTCTAAGAACAAATTATGACTTTCAATATAGAAAAGTTGCTTGCACATGAAAAGTTATAGAACTCATAAAAACAAAAAACTCCCAAGCCTTTACTTCCTCTAACTCATCTACTACTAGCTTCTTCATTACTCCTAATGGCCTACTCAATCCCTATATTCATGCAAGATGAGTAAGGGGTAGTATCCTTTAAAGGAGGATTTCTTTCACTCCAAAACTCCTAAAAAATATGATCATGCTCCCTAAGTGACCTCACAACTATAAGGAGGAGTTATTAGTCCTTCAAGCTAGTGGAGTTTGATCTTCTTGTCGTAGGGGACAAGTCCCATAAATTTATTTGACTGGATGTCCTCATGATTTATGCCAAGTCTCCTTAATATCCTACATCATAAGCATATTTGTTGTCACATAAAGCATGATAAATCATTCTAACCATCCTAGGAATTTATTTAAGCTAAGAAAATGTTATTAAGAGAGACTGATCTTGTTGACATCCTATCTTTATTTATTGGATTACAATTGTATGAGAAGTCTCTCTTGAGATATATTATGTACATAAATATAACTATATAGTTAAGTGTCATCCCTAAATTATTTTTTCTTCATATTTTACATTATTATATTGTTTTAGTCCATAAGTTTTTATGCTATATATTTTTAATATATTTTGAATTTAAGTATCAATGATGGATTTGGACTAACACTACACTCCCTTGGTGACAATTATTCTAAATTCAATTATCGGTTCTTTGTTTCTTTAAATAGCCAATTCTTAAATTGCAACTTCTACTCTACATATGGTAATGAACAACCAAGTGATATTGATAAGGACTTATGCCACCATGAGATCAATTGCTATAACATTATATCATCGAGGAATTATGACACTATGTGTCTAAGCACTTAGTGGAACCTTGACCACTAGAAGTTTTAACAATTTTCTTTATTTATGTGTTGATGTGATGGATTTACTTAACGTATAGTTCTGCATTAATCGACTCCACTGGAGAGTCAAAATTCCCTTGTAGTATCAGTAAACATTAACACAACAAAGGATTGGTATGGTTTTATTCTTGTGATACAATTGACGTCAATATTTATGTCACGTAACAACATCTCTCCATTACATCTCATACTAGGAAATCGTAACAAATTCTCGCTCTCCCTAATTTATCTAACAATTCTCTTAACTTAGCTAATTTATTCTATAAAATGGAAAATTAAATGATATTCATCAAACTTCTTAACTATCTAGATATCTTAAAATATATTACAACTTATAAAATTTGAAATATTAAAAACTTAAATGAAAATTTGAGGAAACCAACTTCTTCTAGTAAACCTTCTGATGTATAAAGGTAGATCATGAGTTTGACTTGTAAGATGCTCTTGAATCAGACTCCTAGGGAAGAAAATAATTGTTCATGAGATCTTCAATACTTGTACCATACCTAGAAATTTATGTTGTCAACTTCGTAGCATCCTCTAGTGGCTGACTTTTCTACTTAACCAAATATTAAAAGTACTATTTTCCTCTTATTCATTTTAATATGTTTCATCCAGTACTACTTCAATCTTCTATTGAACAATTATAGACAACTATTTCTTCCATCCAATTGTCTTATTTTTATTGCTAATAGGTACATATTTTGAAGCATATTCTATCTTCTTGAAGGGATACAAATATGAAACATTATATGTTGGAGAAATCCAAATATTAATTAGGAGTTCTATTTCATAAGAATTTGAAGAAAACTTTCTTAAAACTTTTCATAGTTCAATATTTTAGTTTTATCTTGTTATTTGTCACTGTAGGAAACCTTTCGTTTCTTAGGTTTTCGATAACTAAGTCCTCAACTTCAAAATTCAATTGACTTCTTCTCATATATTCTCTATGTTTGTACTTGCTACTATTTTCCTAAAACAATTGTTCAACATTTTCTTGTAGTTCATACATACTTACTGAATACCATGGCCTACTTGGGATTGGAAATGGTTAATATAGAGCAGCACCCTAACTTCTCATTTTCCATATTGACATATCCTACATTTATCAATAAGTTTTTTTTATATTATTATGCATTATTAACCAAAAATATTTAAACATATGTATATTTATCTAAGAAAAGGTTTTGTCGTATCTAATTTTTTTGATAGTCCTCCACTATGCATTTCTTTTGTCATAATTTCCATGATTGAACATCTTGGTATGCATAATTTATTATATTTCAATAATAATCCCTCTTGCTTAATGCAAGGAAAATTTTAGGGACTAATATTCGCAAGTGGGCTAATTTTCTATACTTCCTCCAAAATAAATTCACCAATTTCCATGTTTTTCCAAAAATAATTCACCCAAGTTTTATAGTATAAAATTATTTCACCATAAAAATCACTAAGATCTTATGTAGACTACTGTAATTTTATAAAAAATCTTGATATTTTCACAAAAATATCATCAAGCATTTTATAATTTGTCTATTAGAGACTAATAAGTTTCACCAAGGTCTCTAAACTTTAAGATAAACTTTCATCCTTAAACGTTTCCATGGTTTCATGTATTCCAACCATGTAGTTCCATTTGTTCTTATTGAATTTTGATAGGATGCATAGTATTCTTTAAATTTGGAATATCCTTATACCTTTCCATTATAGAACATTTTGTCGAATCTAGTCAATAGACCTACAAACTAGATCAATCATCATCCATGAACATGTTGTCACCATCCCTACACAAATCTCTAAGCATGATGTTTCAAAATTCTTGAGTTTCTACATCTAACTGCTTCAAATCAATGCTTTTAAGGCCCAACTCACCATTCCCCTTTAAATATCTGTGTTCAATAGCGAGTTGCTCCATTCTCCACCAATGCTGGTCAACAACAGCTTTTCCCTTGTTGGTGGTGCGTTGATTCTAGAAATTTAGGAAAATTAAAAAGAATCCTAAAGCTTCCTCTTCCAGAAGTTTCCAGGAGTTGTTTCAACCATTTACCTTGGATAAGAACTTTGAATCCTATTTAATCCTACCTTGGATATTTCACCTCTTATGCCTTGATCTCATCCTCCCCTCTTTAGTTGATCTCAAACCTATATTGGTAAATGGATAGGAATTCCTAAACTACCATCCCTCTCCCATACATTTACAACCATCTACAACATCAGGATTGGTGTTTGAAGATGAATGATGACCTCATGTTGTTGCCTTGAATCTAAGAGAGTTTTCATCTTCATGCATTAGGGTGACATTAAGGTGTGCTTTGTGACAAGGAAGGACAAGTTGAGAGAAGATTCTTTGGTGAAAATCACATTAGGATTCTTTTGTCAAAAAAAGAATCCTAATGTGAATTTTTCCAAAGAATCTTCTCTGAACTTGATATGGATCACAGAAGCCTAAATTCAGTAAAGGAAGGAGAATTCAACTTGGGGAGATCTCTATGAGATCAGCTACATCTTGGTTTTAAACTCTTCCGTATTCATATTAAGAATATATCATTTTCCTATATATGTTATGTTATGTTTACATTCATATATTTCAATGTTTATTTGATCCATTGAATAAGGTAAGTGGATAATGCTATATAGATATCACAGATCTTTGGTTTGCGTTGATTGTATGGTTCTAGTTATAGCAATCGAAGCTACAATTGGAGCTTACAAGCTGATAGGAGAGAAGAGATTGCGACAGATTTCAAGTAAACCTCTTTCCATTCTTCAATTTCTCTAAGGGAAACTTTATATTCTTTGCTTTATGTTTTTCTATATCAGTTCATTAGGTTTAAGGAAGATACTTTTGTCTGTAGTCATATATCTTGCATAACAAATTAGCAACTATAGTGGGAGTCATTTCTTTCCCTTAGTGGTTTTCTTGTCCTTGGCCCTTGTACCACCTCTTGAACATACCTCCATTACCTCACTCAATCTGGATTGACCCTAGAAAGATATTTCATTAAGCTTGGCTTAGCTTTTTGTGTTGAAACTTGGCCCAATCTTGATCAGTGCTCCCCTTGGTCTGGAGATAGAACGTTGCAGCGCTCCCTGGCATTCTTCTTACCTACACTAGGGAGCACTAGTTTCCTTTTAGCACCTACGATGACCCCAGTTTGGAGAAAAAAAAAATATTTTCTTACCATGCTCTCTAATTTGCTTTGATCAAGCTTGTTGTCCTTGTGTCTCTTAGTGTGACATTGTCTCTTGGAAGCTAATGCAACACTTGATTTTGTGTGAAATTGGGTGAATTCTCCTTTGGTCATTATTCAGAGGTTTGCTTCGGTTTCTTAACAATTTTTTAGTGTTTTTTATTTCATTTTTACAAAAACATTCCCCCCCTCAATCGTCGGGGGGGGCTAAATTGTGTATGAGTTTTAATAATCTATGAGTGTCATCACCTTTCTGATAAGATTTTGTTTCATCATTTCTTTGTTTTTATCAATTCGGGTTTGTATATTGATTGTTGAATTTGAAAGGTAACTTGTACATTATAGTTAAAGTATATGTGGTTTCTTTTCATTAGTGATCAAGTTGCATTCATATTTTTCTTTCCAATTGAAAAATTAAAAGAAAAAAAAACAAATATTTTCATTACATACAGGGATTTGATTTTGATTGGAGTAGTGAAGTTGAGGAGATCGATTGTTGCATCACTTGTTTGTTGCATTGTTGATTGATTTCTTCTTCCCCAACTTAGTTAGGCCTTTCATTGTTAAAAGGAAAATGAAAATAGTTACTTTTGTCATATTAGTTGCAACATAGGTGCATTTAGGTGACATCGAATTTGAGCCTTGAAATTGAAACATAATTCAAGATAAAATCTAAAATTCACTCAATCAACCTAAGAAGCATTTGAAACTTAATGACACACATAAAGGTTTAGGCTAGAGACATGTTTCAGTGTCTTTAAACACTGGAACTATCATTCTTTGCCAGTGTTACATTCCTAGCGTGATATCCTACTCCACATACATAAATGTATCAAACCATTCTCCATGTGCCTTTGGGTATATTTGATGGTGCTCCACATATGATAAGTATATGGGAATTCTCTCATCGTACGGTTACACATTAGAAAACACCAATACAAAATGCACTTCCAAATACCTATAGGTATATTTTGGAAGTCCACACTAGGTTTCTATCTTGCCTTAGGTAACGAGTTTACTACCTTGTAGACTATGACACAATGAATAAAACATTTGGGAAGATTTCCTACCTGTACATAAATCCTTGGTTTACCAAGGTGGTATATTATAGTTCATAGATACTTGGTAATCATTTTTTCCTAGTTACCCCTTTGTTTTATTTATGTCTTTCATTTCTAAAATCAATTAATTGACCAGAGAACAACATCCTCCTCATGGAACAACTCCTTAGTGGATCTTAGGTTGAGACTAATGGCAATAGTTCCTGAATCTACTAGTCAAGGAAACCAATCTAATGGGAATCCTATTCATTTTTCTCCTTTTCTAAATATTGGTGCTCCTTATATGTCAGTGTTGTCCCTTCTCAAATTTACCATTGGTTTTCCAGTTTGGTTGTTTTCAACCGTTATTGTTTTGAATGTCCATATTGCTCCTCAACTTAGTTCTCCTCCACCTTAAAAATATCAACCTTAAGTTCATCCCAAAGTTTAACCTTTTCCTTCTTCACCTGTCGTTTCTTCATACCTTTTTTCCTCCTCTCCTGGTGAAAGTCTTGATTCTAGTAATCGAGAAGCTAAGAAGAAGAAAAAAGGGAAGAAGAAGAAGAAGAAGAAAAATAAGCAAGGGGCAACCAAGAAAACATTTCTTTGGATGCAACTAGTGTTGAGGAACCTTCCAATCAGCCCCACAAACTTAAATTCCCTTGCAAGTTATGCAAGGGTGATCACCTTCTTAGAGATTGTCTTGGTATTCCCAAGGTATTAGAAGTGTGGTCCATAGGCTCACATGACCCTTTACCATTAACTTATGGAGATCATGCTGGTGATGAACCATCGACTAACGATCATAAGGTCCATGGAAATAAGGGTAAAGTTAAGTTCCCCTATAAGTTATGTTAAGGAAATCATCCTATTCACCTTTGTCCTTATATGGATGAAGCCTCAAAAGTGTTGGAAAACATTCCAACTTCTTAGCCTCGTCCTCTGGTTAGTTATCGAAAGCTTTCTCCCAATCGTCCACTAGTTGACGAAGTGATTGATTGCAATCCGTCTCTAGTCAATACCACTCTCTCTGAATGTGAATTCCATGAGTCCATTCCTGACCAACCATTGGTTGAGAAAAATTTTGTCTCGAGTCCACCTTTAGTTTATCATACCTTTCCCATATAGAGTGAACTCCATACCACTCAGGTTATTCTTGTTTCTTTAGATTCCAATGAATTGGGGGGCGATCCTCCCATTCTAATGTCACAAGGGGGAAATCACCCCTTTCCCATAGCACAAGGGAGAAATCCTCTCATTTCCATTGCACAAGGGGGTAGTTGTGTCGTTCCCATGATACCCCCTTCAAGTAGTATGGTCACTTCATTTGATTGGAGTCAACTAGTAGGATGTCATCTTGCTCCTTATGTTCCCTTCCAAATAATATTATAGTCTTATATTATGCATGTACCTAGAATAGTCATAGAAAAAGTTGTCTATTAGTATTATGTCATCAACTACATGGCAACCTTTCAGTTCTCTGCAGCTTGTGCCTGTTACCTAGAATTTGTTGGCCTTTAATAAAGGAACCAATCAATTTTTAGGGATCCTTCCTAAGTTTCCTATTAGTTTGGGAGGAAAGTTTGTTTATATTAATGTGATGGTAGTCCAAGGCCCTTTGGATTTTAATTTACTCCTTGGGCATGACTATGTTTATGATATGGGAACTTTTGTCTCTTCACTCTTTCATGTGTTGTGTTTCCTGCAGGAAGGAAGAATCATGACAATTGACCATATTTCATTTGTTAGTACTAACTTCCCTAAATGGTCCTTATATGCAAGTGGTATCTCCCCCGTCATAGATTAATTATGTCGAAACATGTTCCATGCCCATGTCTACTGATGATCTAGTAGGTGATGTAGTGCATCCTGTACTGGGAGCACTGGTGCCTAATATTTCCTTTCCTTCCCTCGATATGTATCCCTTTTGTAACATCCTTGGTGAAAATTCCATGTAATAAATGCTAGAAACAATAACCACGGATGGTTGTGACACTTATCCCAAGCTAAATGTTGGGCAAGACATATTAGAGGGTGTTCATTTGGTTGCTTATGGCTAAGGAATTTGGCAAAAGGCAAATGCTAAGGCATTAAAAGGCATTTTGGCACATTAATTTATGAAAATAATGAAATTAGGAGAAAAGGGAGGTGAAAGATCACAAGTTTCATGTAAGGAGGAAAATGAAGGAAAATAATGGAAAATGAAGAAAATAGAGGCCTCATCCATAAAATGGCTTGTGAGGATTAGTTGGTAACTTTTGTCAGTTTAGTGTTGGAGCTCTCTCATTTTCTCTCCCTCTCTCTCATCAAGGTCCTGTAGCTAATGATTGATGTCTATATGGTGTGTTTCCATTGGTTCCACTTCCTTAAGGTGACTTGGGAGGTTGAATCATATCATAATGGCCTCTCGCTGCATGTTTACCCCAACTCACTGGCTACTTAGGTAGATGTGAGAGGAGGGTGTTACAAAGTGGTATCATAGCATAGTTGCATTTCCTTGGGCTATGTGTTAATCATGAATTCATGATTTGTTGAATATGTGTTTGTTATGCATGTAGTTCATGTGCTTGTTGCATTTGCATGGTGTTTATCATGGTTGTTGTGATGTCACCATGTGAAGGTTGAAGGTGTGGCCATGGAATATGTCTTCATGTGTGTATGGTTGATTATGAATTGTTATGCACGTTAGTGATCACATATTATTAGGTGCACATGAGATGGTTGTTGTTGTCATACATGAGGTCATGTTTTGTGTAGTTTATATGGTCATGCATTGATGACAAGACTCTAGCTAGAATGGTGTGTATATGGTTTTGTACTCATGTTTAGTATGTATATAAGCAGTTCTTATGCATGTATGGTCTTGTTTATGGTTATGAATGAATAGTAGGTCAAATATTCCTTGTGAAGTCATTGTATGCAATTTAGGTCATCATGGTGCTATTGGTATATTATGATGCTAATGTGTTGAATAATGTAAAGCAAGAGATACATATCATCATAATGAGGTTGCAGCATTGGACCTCGGTGTAAGAGAAGATTGTCATACAGATATTGTATGTTTGGCATGTAGGTATGTATGTTAAGGATTGTCATATGCATTAGGTTTATTTAGATGTCTTTTGATGTTATGGTTACATTCATGATAGATGTTAGTTGATTAGTGTAGTTATATGTTCATGTGTTAAATAGTCAAGAATGATAGTAACATGTAGTTGTATGCATTGCTATTGTTGTTTTATGTTAGATAACCTTATGATTATGTTATATGTTGCTGATGAGTATGTTATAGGTTAACATGTTGTTTTTATATGATAGTTAGATTGATGATTAGGTTATATTTTGTCGATAAACATGATATATAGCTTATGGTTGTTATATGCTAGTAACTTGATGATTAAGGTTATTTCATTAAGATCTTGATGTCATATGTATCATGCTAAATTGGATTCACCTATGCAGATGGTTAGAGTTATGAAACTCAAGTATGAGTCAACTTATTGTGTTGCATTGTGTGTTACTAATCTAGATCGATCGTACATGTGTGATTATTATGCATAAATGATAAATGTTTATGAGTTTATGATGAGAACATGTTAGTTAGTTAGTTTTATGGATATAGTGATCTTATTTATGTTTGAGTTTACATGTTGTAAAGTAATATCCTGTTAACTAGATTGATTGTGTAGATAGGATAGCCTCCTCTGAGATACATTAAGGTACAAGATTTCTTATGTCGTCTATTTAGTGTTTGAATTTTTAATTATGTCACCTAATTGGTGTTTGAGTGTTTGGTGTCTATTATGTCACCTAGTTGATTTATTTAACATGGTATTTTTGCAAGTTGGTTGAATGTTTGATGAATTACTTAATATGAGTATGTGTTCCAATGATGTTGTTTTGAGATGATTGTACTTATACATGTGTTAAGACAGTTGATATGTACTTGAGTATAGTAGGTGATAGTTGTAGCATTATGTCTAAGGACTATGAGTTGACAATGAATTATGACATGATTGTAAGTCTTGGTAAAGGTTGATTTCAAATTGATAGATATGATTGTCTTAATATTTGGAACATCTAGTTGACATCTGTGAGTAGTTGCAGGAAACATGCTTGGTATTAGCGTGACAAGGTAATAATTGATGTGTTTATATAACTAACAATTGGGTGAAGTAACTGATCCAAATTGACTCAACTCCCAGATTTAACCAAGATATTTCGCTTTCATGATGTGATTAGAATTGATTTTAAAATGGCATAATTAAACATATCTGTGTGCTATAAAGAAGAAGGAACATGAAAATCATCAACAACATAAAAATAACAAGACGTTGGTAACGGATTTCGTCTAGGAGAGACTACGTCTCTGAGCCCCGGTGTAAAGATGGTGTAGGATGCTGCATTAAGTGTTGTCAATAGTGATGATGCTTTGCATACATGGAGTCTTCTTAGTCTTGATTTTGTTTGACATTATGTGGATATGTGCTAGATTCATGAACATGTAGTTGACAGGTATATTATCTAGTCTTTAGTTATAGGTGGATCTATCAAAGGATTGGAGACCCTTGAGAGATGGTGTGGATGTGTTTAGTTGCAAGCAACGTGCTTGGCACAACAAGATGAGGTAATTGGTGTATTGTTATGTTTATTTATGCACTAAAAATAATGTGTTAATGATAGCATGATGCAGGAGTTACATGTCAAGAGAGGTTGCCATGAAATCTTGAAGAAGGCTCTGGTTGAGTTTCATTGGTAACCATGGGGACTGAGTCATGATGTTTGTTGCTAGTCTTGTTCTTTTGGTCTTTTGGTGCCTTGTTGTGCTTGATTGAGGTTTTATTTGCGTCTTGTGCATGGACATGCGACTTGGGTTGTGGTGTCATTATTTGTTCCATGGTTTTCTTCTTGGTTGTTTCTTGTCTTGCATTTTATGTTTTACGTGTCTTGGGAATTGTTTGGGAAAGAGGAAAGTTAATGGAGCTCGGGGAGAGTTGTGTGGTACTCAATAGGTAATGTAAGACACAAATGAATATCGGTGCATGAGTAAGCGTAGGGGAAGGTAAGACTATGATATTCAGACGTTGGATTGGTTGGGTCCATTGTGGTAAATGGATGATGATAGAATGGTAATGGGAAATATAATAAAGAAAAGTTAAAGTAAATGGATCTAAGTTGTTAGATGCCTTGGCTATGTTGGGACTATTGTTCTCAATATTTCACATGTGTTGCATGGACAAAGGGATTTCTTTTAATCTTGATCTTATGACATCTAGTAATTATTTTATGTTATGATCATGATTATGTTGATGCTTATATACGTATATATGTATGTTGTTGACCGACTAGATTAGTATTATTTTATGTTGATGTTTATATATGTATACATGTATGTATGTATGTCATTGTCTGATAGGATTATGATTGTTCATATATGTATGTATGTGTGTATATGTGTTACTATTTGACATGGTTGTCAAGGATCATTCCTATGGAGGAATGATTGCTTACATAGGCAAATGACAAGAAGAGGTCCCTAGCTAGGAGGCATCAAGTGGGAAGAGTAGTCATGAAAAATAGATGAGGTTAGTATCATGTGGATATGAATTGCTATTGTATACTTTTACTATGCATATGTTTACGACGGGTAATGTGGAAGGATAAATCAATGAAGTGAAAGTAGTGTGGTCTACAACATGTTGAGACAACCATAGATAAGACATTGGGCGTAAGATTTGTTGGTAGAGATAATGTGCTTTTGGAGGTGAGGTATTATTTTTGTGCATATGTTGTATATGTTGTACATGTTGCATCTATGATGTTGTGTGCATGTAGTGTTGTGTATACATATAGTGTGTGCATGTTGTTTATTCAATGTTATGTACAACATGGTACAGATAGTGTTGTGTGAATATTGCATATGTAGTGTTGGGTATAGATTGTGCCATGTACATGTTGGATATGCGGTATTGTGTGCATAATGTACTGTGTGCATAATGTACTGTGTGCATAATGGATATGCAGTTTTGTGTGCATATGGTGTTGTGCACATGTTGGCGATGCAGTGATGCATACAAACGACGCTATGTACAAGTTGAAAATGCATTTTTGTGTATAATTGGTGTTGTGTGGATGTTGTACATGTGGTGCTATGTACATTTTTGGTCAATTTAGTGTGTCCTAAATTGCTACATTAATTGTCAATCCGGGATTCATAAGCTGACGAAGTGTGGTGCACTATATGTGAAAGATAACCTATTTATGACTTTTGTCATTTTTTATTTTTATGTTATTTTGGGGGTTTTTATCTTTGTTTATGGAATTCCTATTCCTAATTTTCTAGAAGGCAAGTCTGGTTATACATTTTAAGGCAATTATGTCTTTTATAATGATTTCCAAAACTTCAAACTTTAGAAGGTCTTAGAACATGCTATTGATGAAATTAATTACTAAAAGAAAATGAAAATGTGCCACTATTCTAATCTAACAAACATGTGTCACTATTCTAATCAAAAGAATAGTGAACTATTGATCATGAAACAATTATTTCTGTTGCTACAAAAAAATGAATTAAACTACTGTATTCAAAGAAATCCAAAAATTGCAAGTAAAGTAAAGCTAAAATCAAATTACATCATCCATATTTCAATCCCTCACCAATTAGTCTCGCTATGGATTTCAGAGGTAATTGTCAATGAAATGAGCAATCCAATTATCTAATTGTAGAAGAGTAAACTAAAATTAAATCACAACATCCATATTTCAATCCCTCGCCAGTTAGTCTTGCTATGGCTTTCGTAGGTAACTGCCAATGAAATGAGAAATCCAATTATCTAATTGCAGAAAGAAAAAAAAACTAATATCAAATTACACACTCATACTTCAATCCCTCACCAGTAGTCTTGCTATTGCTTTCGGAGGTAACTGACAATGATATGAGCAATTTAATATCTAAGCTAACTAATAAAGCCAATGAACAAAATTGATATAAACAAAATAGAACTGGAATTAAACGCTAAGAAAAGTATGTCAGCAAAAAGACTAATTCCATGTCATTAGTCATTGTGAAAATTATATGCAAATGCCCAGCCTGCCTACTGTAATCTGGAACATACACACTGATCAGCCTTAATAGAAATGTAAAGCATGTAAAATTATGAACAAGAATAAAACGTTAGTACCATAGTAAATGAAATATACATAAGTGAATAACTATGGCATAATAAACATAAAGAAACACATCGTGAAACTGTATAGCAATAAGAAACAAAACCTCAGTGTGTGTAGGGGCCATCTACACAACCTCGGGAAACAGCTATCAATAAAAAATTATGCTCAGAAATAGAGTCTTCTCATATATTTCAGAACGAAGTCACAAGAATGAAACTAGTGTCACGGCACAGTGGGCTTTTTAACAGCAAAATTACATCCCAAAAGATTAACTATTATGCGTATCAGAATGTGTTATTTATAACAAAGGTTATATAGCTGTTTTTCCTGGAAACTACGTGAACAAAGGACATGTGAAGAACAACGTCCATGGATTTAGCAGCATGGTCGCCGAGATTACGCAATCTTATTGAAAGTGGTTGTTGGATCCACATCGTGGTCAGCCTACAGAAGTTAGCATGCCTCCAAAGATCTAGAAACAGTCACGGAGGTCTTCACGTGCTTGAAAATGGAGTTGTGCTGCTGTAGGACTCTCCTGTTTGAGCACCACTTGACCACCATTGACCACAACCTTCTTTAACAAATCCAGCTGGACCAATGGGACCTGACGCATGTCCAGGCCATTTCCAACTTGCCCATGTGGCTCAATTTGCCTGATGACACCTGCAATGTAGACTTTAACAAAAATAGCTGCGGAAAGTTGAACCAACTACATAAAGTGACAAGATTCCGCAGCTCATAAGCAAAAATCTAGTTCAAACAGCAACACAAAGACATAGTCAAGAAACCACTTTAAATGCTTTATTATGACTAATATGCAATGATATTGACAGCTTAGGAGGTTCAGGTAAATGGAAAGAAGCTAGAAAAATGTGTAGGAAAGATGTAAGTTCGGGGCTCAACAGTACATATGGTGTGGTGTGCATGATTTTAAAAGTGGTGTTGTGAAAACGTGGTGCTATGTACATGTTGTAAAAGTGGCATTGTGTGCATGTGGTGCTATGTACGTGTCTTGCATGTGGCATTGTACATGTGGTGTCGTGTACATGTCGTGCAGTGTACATTTGGTGTTGTGTACACATTGTGTAGGTGTTTTCATACACATGTGATGTTGTGCACATGTTGTCTAGATGGTGCTTGGTACATGTGGTATTGTGTGCATTTCATACACGCTATGTTGAGGGCATGTGGTAGTATGTATGTGCATTCTGTAGGTGCATGTATTGTTTGGTGTTGTACATCGGGTATATATATATTGTGTTGTGTTGTATGCCAGATGTAGGTGTATGTATTATGTTATGCACTAGATATTTGTGTATGTATTGTATTGTATACACTGGGTGTAGGTGTATGTGTTGTATGTCAGGTATAGGTGCATGGATTGCATGGTGTTGTATGGTGTGTGTCATTGTATGCGTGTGATGCACACTATGCGTATGTGCACTTGGTGGAGGAGAAGGCACTAGGTGTTTGTTGGGTGTGGAAACCAATTCAGTGTGTGTACAAAAGAAAAAAGGCATAAGTAAGGACCAATGAAGGATAAGTATTGGTATTTTATTTCAGCTTTACTATACATATGATTTATGATTTTAGTCTAGGATGATTACATGTGATCTATGATTCTCGTTGATGATGGTTACATGTAATTTATGATTTTGATCTATGATAGTTATGTTTTGAGCTAACCTGATGTGATGTTTTATGTAATATGCTAGTTTGACTTGTTGTGATAGGAAGTAAACATGATTACAAGTGTACCTTATTGACAAGCTACCAATGAGGTATGATTTGAAGTTATTTCAATTTATTTATAATCTAATGAAACTTATGTGCTTGGTACATGAAGCATGGAAATGCCCGATTGAGTGGCCGAAATCAACTGCAAGAATTAGCAGCGATAGTGAAAGAAGTTGGAACATGCAATAGTATGCTGGTAGAGCACTTCAAGAACAGGGCCATTGTGGGACAATGGTAGCCAATTGTGTCCATTGATTTCCATGAGCATGCTATGAATGGTATTATGGTTTTGAGGTAGGTATATGCCTTGGTTTTTATATCTTCTGATGCGAGGAAGCCTTGCCAATGGATGGACTACCTGGGATGGGGGTGCCAACAGAACTTGGAAGGTGAGTGACTACACGAAAGGGTTGATTGGATTTTCCAAGGGATTGTGTAGTAGAGAAGGGAAGGTAGGGGATGGATTTCTTTTGATCATGAGAATTTTCAGATGGAATCAGATGCACATTTGGAGTGTGCCCTACAACAATGAGACGATAATTATTCACTAAGAGGACAAGTGGCATGGGATTGCAACGCTAGATATTGGATGCAACTTTGACTCTGGCAATAGATTCTCGACTTCCTAGGAAGGAGGTGAATCTTGGTACTACTTTGAGGGTGGAGGTGTGAGCCTCTGGATTCCCTTGTTGGTTGATACGGGCATTGTAACCTTTATTTGTTGGTTTAGCCTATGTGCATATGTGTATATGTGGTTATTGTAAATACTGTCATGAGCTATGTTATAAAGCTCCATTATGTGGTATGGGTGTCATGTTATTATGCTATCATGTCATCATGTTATCATGATGTTGTGATGTTATATGAGTTGGCACTCAGCAGGATGATCATTGTAAATATTGTAATGACTTGTGTTATAAAGCTCCACTATGCGGTATGTTGTCATATTGTCATGATGTTATGTCTTGAGAAAATATTTTATTTTAAATACTGCATCGAGTTGTGTTATAAAGCTCCATAAGTAGTATGTCTTCTTTCATAAATTTGTTGAGGTATATGTGTGGTTGAACAATGAGGACGGTGTCCCCCAAGGGGAAGGATTCTGTAACAGCCCTATTGAAAATTCCATGTAATAAATGTTAGAAACAACAACCATAGATGACTAGGACACTCATTCCAAGCCGAATGTTGGTAGGACATCCTAGGGTGGTGCTCATTTGGTTGTTTATGGGTGAGGAAATTGGCAAAGGCATTAAAAGGAATTTTGGCACATTTATCTATGAAAATAATAGAAATTAGGAGAAAAATGTGGTGGAAGGTCACAAGTTGCATGTGAGGAGGAAAATGAAGGAAAATAATGGAATATGAAGAAAATAGAGGCCTCATCCATAAAAAGGCTCATGAGGATTAGTTGGTAACTTTTATCAGTTCAGTGTTGGAGCTCTCTCTCTCTCTCTCTCTCTCTCGTACTCTTGGATACTTAGAGTTTTTCTTGGAGCACTCTTAGAGGGTGTGGCATACTTGGATTCTTGGAGCATGAAGGCAAAGGAAGAGCAGGAAAGTGCAAGAAGACATGGGAATCAATAGCTACATCAAATTTACTTGCAGGTACAGAGTTGCATGTATGATTTCTTCACTAGTTTGGACGTGCATGACATATGCATGTGAATTCTTGGTCATGATCTGTCATTGACATGGAGAATTTCCTAGATTGACAGTGGATTTCCTAGCCTTGCAATTTCCTGAACAACCATGGTAATTGTGGGTTTATTTTCATTAATTTGTTTTAGTTGGTTCTCATGTTTCCTTAGCTTGGGTTGAGTTATAAGTTCCCAAATCCTTGGTTGGGAAAACACTCTATAGCCCTATAACAACTTGGATTGAGTTACTAGTCCTCAAGCATTGGTTGGAAAAATGATCTAGAGCACTTGGTGGGTTGAGTTACTAGTCCTAGAGCCTTGGTTGGAACAAACACTCTAGCACCTTGGATGGTTAGGATGGAGACTGATCTGGTGATGGTTTTGGTGATGTCTAACTGTGAGGTGGAATCACTGTTTGATGGGTTGAGGTGGATGGCCTCTATGAGCCCTGGATGAGTTTTGATCGATGTGTTATAAGAGATCCCACATCCATGCTTGGACTATGGCATGAGGATGAATGGTTGAAGAGAGATTTGGCTTATCCATTCTATGATCGGGTGGAACGTGGTAGTCCCATCTCTGGTTGGTTCATTACACATTAATGAGAAATCCATTCCCTTGATTTTCATGTGTAAAGGTATAGATGTATTTATGGATTTGATGGCTGATATGTTTATTGTATTTGTGTTCCTATTATATTGGTTATATGCACATTGTATGACAACAACTATGTATGGCTCTCAAGATGTTTTTACTTATATGTGAATGGATAATGTGTCTATGACCTAATAGATGATATTGTAGCAAATGGCATAAGGGAACAATGGTTCATAGCGATTCTTAGGTAAGTATGATATCCCTACACTCAACTATGTTATTTACACTTGTAAGTTACATGTCGATGATATGTTTGACAAAATTCCTGTCATGGCTACTAGGGATCCAGTCAAGGTATTGAACAAGTAATTTGTTTAATGCTATCTTTTCCATGTTAATTTATTCATATGAAGAGATGGTTCAGTTTTGGGTAGTGACCTGGGCTCTGGGCCTGAAAAAGTGGTTCAAATCCCAGAGTCACTAGCACATCACTGAAAATTTGGGTCTCTGGTTGCTAGTAGGAAAGCCTGTGGGAGTGACTTTGGGTTTCTGGTCACCCTCATGCCTGTAAGATGGGAGAGTCTGAGCCTTAAATTGTCCAAATATTAGTGGGACCCCAAGGAAAGTTGTCTAAACTATTTAATTGGTTCCTCAGGGTCTTGTATCTAATGATTGATGTCTGTATGGTGTGTTTCTATCAGTTCCACTTCCTTAAGGTGACTTAGGAGGTTGAATCATATCATAGTGGCCTATCATCACATGTTTACCCTGGCTGGCCAGTTCCTTGTCCCATCTAAGGAGACCTTCTTTTGAAGCCCTAGTCTCTAGGGAGACATGATTAAGATAACAAGGTTCCCACAACAGAGTTCCTTTTCTTGTGTCAAGCTCATTAAAAAATGAAATAACGTTCCTAGAGAAGAGTTCCTTTTCTTGTGTCAAGCTCATTAAATGAGACAAGGTCCATGAGAGTAATTCCTTTTCTTGTATCAAGCTCATTAAAAAATGAAACAAGGTGTCTTGAGCATAGTTCTTTTCATGTGTCAAGATCGTTAAAATATGAAACAGATCCCCTTCCAATTCTAGTCTTTGATTAGATCTCATAAATTCCTTGTCGATTCTTTCAATTGATCTCTTAAATGAACCTTCATTCCATCCACCAGTTAGTAACCAATAGACTGCTTAGGTGAATTAAATGGAGCTTATGGGGCATGTCCCTAGAAATGTGTTATTATCATGGGGGCATGAAAACTTATATCAAGCATAGTTTTCCTTTGTTTCAAGCTTCTATAAAAGAGAAGCGACTTTCAAGCATAGTTTCCTATGTTTCAATCTTATGTAAAAATGAAACCATTCTCATCCTATCCTTTGTTATTGACATTTTTTAGCCTATTTTTCCAGATGATCCTTAGTTTTCTCATTCCATCCTCACCATCTACTTGGCCGATTATATTCTTTCACTTGGTTTTTTACCCTTTCCCGAGGAACCACTACAATGAGTGGTCTTATTATCCAACATCTTGACCTCTACATGTTTTGAGCAGTTCCATTATGACCCAAACTAGTTGCTACCCTTTATACCACTTGTTCCTCTAGGAGGAGTCCTCTTTCAACTCCTTTTAGACTCCCTAAATATGAAAATATTGTCGAGCACTCATCTTTTCAAACTCATTAAAGTAAATGAAAATACATATGCCTAGCATAAGTTTAACCCTTTTTCGGACTAGGGTAGAATATTTACCAAAAAGGAATACTTTAGTCGAACATGACTAAGAGTTTCTCCTCAGTATAATTTTCTTCCTTTTTAGACTCAAGAGACAACTTTAAAAAAAGGAACCTTTGGAGTTTTATTTTTAGGATTTTTTTCAAACTCTCTAAACATGAAAAAGAAGTCGAGTTAGACCTTCACTTGACTCGTAAAAGCATCAAATAGTGATGGACTCCTCAAACATGATGATACCGAACCACTCCTTCTCAGGGTTTGTTAACAATACTCAGAGGGAGTCATATGAATGATGAACTTACAAATCAAGAATATGTTATCCTCCTCAAGATTGTTAAAAAATCAAGAGGTACTGACTAGAAATCGTTGGGGAAATTGGGAAAACAAGGTACTTAATCTATTAATGGAAGAGATTTTCTCTTGAACATGACACTCTTCCACTTCATCTCCATGGTTGCTGGGTTGGGAAATATGCTTGTCTTTTGGTTCATCATACCATATCAAAACCTCCACTTTCGGTTTTGGGTCAATGCTACAAATTCCATTCAGTGTTGCTGATATGTTCAAGAGAAGTTATTCAGTTGATATATGCTATGATACTCTTAAGCCCTCATTCGATGTCTATCATTCATGAACTAGTTCCACATCAATGTCACTTATCTCAAATCATGATACATGTTTCATGTCATTGGTGGGGGATACGACAAGACCCGCCTATGATGGGTCACTTCATGTCGACATCAACTCATTATCTAGGAAGTTGACTTAGAAACTCTCCCTTTGATACCTTAGGGCTTGCATACATCAATGGAAAGTTTCCTTGCTCTTGGTTATAGGTTTTCATCATTGACCTTCGACCAAAAAATTCTTTATGGTGTTCGACTTCAACTCATTCATTCACACCATATGGATTGTATTGTTATACCTTGAGAAACATTAACATCATCAGTGGTTTCTCTCGCACCTGTTAATGACTTACATCATTGGATGGTAATAAGATGGTGTCTACCTTGTTTGATTCTAACTCCTTTATTCACATGGTTAAACTTGTACATTGGATGATTGAGTGAACAAGATAGAAGACCTCATATCTAGTTCCATCCATTTGGGCTACACTTTCAGGATTATTTCAATATTACCAAACATGATGGATATGATCATACAAATAGTCATCCAATCATGGATCCAAACATTGTCGTCAGTGGACATGACTTCTTGATCGTTGTACATGTAACATTAGCTTATGCGTTGAGCATGGGCATGCTTCCCTCAGTAAAGATATCATGATGCAAATGTGTTGTAATAGATGATGATTTATACTAGTTGCTATTGATCTAAACTTCTCACAAGGTAAAGCACTTGAGTCATCAACCATTATTTCTAACTTTGTGCTTTAGGGGGGAATCTGCTATAGGCCATTTTATTGCTTCTGGTTAATAGGCCTACAAACTAAATCAATCACTATCCATGAACATGTTGTCATTGTCCACACAAAAAATACTAACCATGATCTCTCCAAATGCTTGATTGTTTAGGTATAACTACTTCAAATCAATGCATTTAAGGCCTAGCGCACCCTACCCCTTTAGAGACTTATAGTCAACAATAGGTTGCTCCATTCTACACCAGTGCTACATCTTAGTTGTAAACTTTATCCTATTAATATTAATACAAATATTATATCATTTTCCTATATGTGTTATGTTATTTTACATTCATATATTTCAATGCTTGGTTGATCCATTGAATAAAGTGAATGGATATTTCTAAAAAATGTCATAGATAGTTGGCTTTTGTTGAGTGTATGTGCATGTTCTAATTATAGCAATAAGAGCTATGATTGGAGTTTACAAGCCGGGAGGAGAGAACATCTTATGACATATTCCAAGTAAGCCTCTTTCCATTCTTCAATTTCTCTAAGGGGAACTTTATGTTCTTTTCTTTCTATTGTTCTGGACTAGTCCACTAGGTCTAGGGAAGATACTTATGTTTGCAGTCATGAATTCCGCATAACAATTTCCTTTAAACCTTTAAATCATAAAACATTTACTTGGAATTCATGTAGAATCACATTAACTCTACTTTATGCATTTACCCTTTTTTATTTAGTACTTGTATGATTTATAACAAATGCAAAATTTTGCAAGAACTCAACCCATTTAGCACGTGTTTGGTTTAACTTTGGTTGATTATTGATAAATTGTAAATCATAGTTTAACTATAAAGAATAAATTCTCTATGTATGAGGTAATGTCTATTTCTTCAGTGGTTTAATAATGGCATATATGAGGAGTATTTATATTTTTCTTCATTCAAATTTTCACTAAAATAACAAATTTGTTTCTCTTCCTAGCTTAATCTGGCTCCTATTGCAATCCCACTAGCATCAATCTCAACTTGAAACAACTTATTAAAATCTAGTAAAGCTAAAACAAATTGTTCTATAATATTTTTCTTTAATAATCTAAACTTTTGTATTATCTAATTTTGTCCACTTAAATGGGGTTTTTTTATAGTCTCCATAATTGAAGCACAAACACCACTAAAAATTATGATAAATATGGTGTAAAAACTTGTTAATCCATGGAAACTCGTTACCTCAAAAAAATTTCTTGGACCAAGTCAATTTATCATTTCCTTGGAATTTAACACATTCACCATCATCCATCTTTCTTTGGGCTTAATAATGTAAGAAAATCATATGAAATCAAAGTTTCTTTGATCATACCTTTATCTAGATACTCTTGCACCCATGTTTTCATCTTGTCATTCTCCTATGGAGTTACCTTATATGTTTCTTTATTAGCAAGATTAGCCCATAGAATCAAATCTATGTGATGAATAATATTCCTTACAGGGAGTAAGTCATTTGGTAAATCATCAACTCTGATATTGACAAAATCATCCAACAAGTTTTAAATTATATGGGAAAATCACTCAAATTTGTATTGGTAATTATTACCTTAGGTTTACCAATTAAGGAAAAATATACCTCCTTCTTCTTGACTTCTTACAACAATTATTTTCCACCCATCAGTAACACATTGAGATTGACGTCTTTTCTTTCTCCTTCATCTTTTAGAGGTAACAATACATGTATTTGGCTATATTTCTTAAGAGAATAGGTGTTCTTCCTACCATCATGAATGGATATCCTATCATACTTCCATGGTCTTCCAAATAGAATGTGATACACATCCATAGACATTATATCACATAAAAATTCATCCATATATCCACCAATTTGAAACTCCACCTTGCACTGCTCATAAACTAGGATCTAATATCCTTTTTGTAACCAAGACACCTTGTAGAATTTACTAAGAACTAATATATTCCATCATAGTTTCTCTACCATTTCAATGCAAATAAAATTATCTATACTACCAATATCAATTACAAACTTACATCACTTACCATTTGACTTGCATACAATCCTAAATAAACACTTTCTTTGGGTTGGTTCCTTAACTTCCTTTTCTAGCTTGATCAAAACTTTCTTCATCAACATTGAATCTCCTTGTTATAAGGTATCTTATGTTGCAAGAGAATTCACAGTTTATTCCTTTGTTTCTATTACAGTGCACTACTTTGACATGCAGGGTTATGCACTAGGGATTCCTTTAACATATGTCCAAGCTTACCACATTCATAACATCTAACTTGATAGTATTTACCTATTCCCATGCCTCTTGAAAATTACTTTCTTCCTCTAGACTTACATCCTCTAATTGACTGACTTTAGTGACTTGAGCTTCCTCCTTACTCTCTCGTGGATTCAAATTTCCCTCTGATACTATGTTGTCCTTTTCCTCTTGTAAGACTTATTCCTTTGTTATTTTGAATCTTCCTTTTGTTTATCTTCTCTTCTACTTTTAAAGTAGATTGATATGTATCTTCCATTGTTCTTGGGGATAAGATACTAATGTCATCCTTAATCTCATACCTTAATCCATTAACATACCTAGCAGCCTTTTCGACATCTTCTTCTATGTAGCCACCTCTAATGTTTATTATGTAAAATTCCTTAGTATACTCTTTTACTAACATTGATTTTATTAAAAGTTCTACATTTGTTTAAAAATAATCAACTGGTATTCTTTAGGCATGAAATTACCTTTAAATTTAATGATCATTCTATCTAAGCTCTTGATCTTATATTTTCCTACTCTCTTTTTATTTTCTTGTACTTCATTCCATCATAAGGATGCTTGACCTTTCAATTTGGTTACTACATATTTCACTTTATTTTTTCAACCAAATATTCTAAATCAAAATGTTTGTCCTCTTAGAGTCGGTCTGGTCAGTCCTCCGTCAGAGATCAAAATTCTTTATGCATTTCATTTTTAGTTGTCCTGCTCCATTCACTCAGCTGCATTCCACTAGAGACATGCCATAATCTGACGGAGAATGGTCATGCTAGTCATTCCCCCTCATGTCTGGCTCCTACTGGCTCATGTCTTTTGTCAATGATCACTAAAGTCCATGATGGTCAAGGTCTGGTCCTTTAAAGGAAAAAAGTAATTTTCGATGTTTAGGTCTAGGGATTCATCAATTTGGTATTTAATCATGTCTAGTAAAGCCATGCAGGCCAGACTGAGGCCCTTACAAAGTTATGATTCAGAGAGTTTCATCGTCATGTGGATAGACTTCGACTCTTCTTCAAAACTATGTTTTGAATAAAAGTCAAACAGTGTCATTTATGACAAAGTTTTCAAAAAAGTCGTCAGTTGATTTCTTCATATGCAATCATGGTTTCCATGGCCAAATGTCCTGTCGTGCAATCCCTACAAAGAGTGCCGAAAATTTCATCATTTGAGCTAAAATTTCAAAGGGAAAGTGAAAATCAGTGTATTTTAAAGTCAGTGAAAAAGTGTCAAAATAGAACATTAGAAAATGGGCTTTTGGAGAAGCAAAAATTTAACCCATCACTTCCAAGGCTTTATATACAATTTTTCCATCAAAATCAAAGTCATTGTGCTAATCCAAGCCTTAGAGAAACGTTCCAAAGGATTTGAGTGTGCATCGTGCGTTTTTGAGTGAGTTGGAGGCAGTTTCAAGGAGCGCGTCGCATATACTCAGGGAGCGCGGTGCACACGGAGGGCGAGGCGCACACAGAGCTGACCCTCAATTCAAGTTTTCAACGGGCATGGCACACACCCAAGGCATAGCACACTAGGTTTTGTGTGTGGCGCACACAAACCAAGGGCCAAAACAATGCCAAATCACTTCAAATTTTTTGTGAAGCCCATCAAATTGAAAGATATCAAAAAGGCACCCAGCTTCACACCATCATCAAAGGGCAGCCTAAGCACAATACACACAACAGTCATGGCTTCAAAACGTTCATCAAAGTATGATATGGAGACACAAAGTGACTGATCATCGAAAGAGTACGCTCCCAGGAGACATAACAAGAGTGGAAAACATGTCAGGGATGAGCCCACTACCCTCATTGAATTACAAGCATGCCCTCTTGCTATGTCATGTTTCCAGCACCTAGCATGTTTTGAATTTTGTCAAAGGGTGGAAAATGTTAGAGTTCATCATGAGTTGGCCCGTCTATTTGTGCTTCACCTACATGGAGGTTAGTCTATCTTGGCCGGGGTCACCTTCACATTGACATCCGAAACTATCTCAGTGGCAACATGCATACCAAATGTTGGAGAACAGTGGCATAAGAAGAAGAATGTGGATAGGAAACACTATGAGCCTTACATCAAGGCTATATTCTTGAGTCATCTCACAAGAGTCTTTCCCTTCAGATACTTGAAAGATGAGTATGCTCCACTCATGAAGTTGATCATGAAATACTTCAGCTGTGAGGGGAGGTTCTCTTGTCTATATGCCTATCACATCAGGTTGCTCATGCACTTCACCAGGGTAAGGATGATGAACCTCCCATTTTTCATATGCAGGAACATAGAGAGGATGAACACCTTCATGATGCATAAGACCCCTCAGCAGCAGCTTAAAAATGTGTATCACTTTGCTCTTATCCAGATTTTGGTAGATCATCGGTTGGGATTACAGGGCATTGCTTGGGAGGACTTCATCTCTCGTGACTTCTTCAGCACATCACAGGTACTATCAGAGCCAGAGTAGGAGATGGGTGGTCCTTCTCATCAGTATGAGCACCATGAGACCACTACCATGCTAGTTTTTGTTACATATCAGAGAGGCAGTAAGCACTTGTTCGCAGTAGCAAAGTGAGTGTTATCTCCACCCAGGGTGGAAGGGGCCTCGCTTCTAGCATCAACGTCATAGGTACAAGATGAGGGAAAGAGGAACGTGCATGATGAGGGGCCATCAGGTGAACAGGAGGCCGATTTCATCCTCATTCAGGATGATGAGGCAGAGGAAGAGAATGCCCGACTTAGGATGAATATTCAGGAGCAGAACACAGAGATCCAAGACTTGTCACTCAATGTGGAGAGGGCCAGATGGGTCATCAGGTATCTGGAGTAGAGGAACAAGCATCTTGAGGACCAGCATGCAATCATGGAGCTGCAAAGCATCCATGAGAATCGAAAAGCTGCCCAGTAAAGGAGGATCAAGCTCACTACCTTGGAGCAAGATATCAACAACGACAGTGAGTCCTGGTTAGAGTGGATCAATATCCACTTGGAGAGGCTATTGGAGAAGGCCAACAGAGACAAAACCATACTGAGGAGGATGGCTTGTCATTACAGGGCACTGAACATGAGTGCAAAGGCCCGGATAAGGAGCTTAAAGGCCAAATTGAGCAGAGCAACAAAAGAGGAAAAAGAGGAAAAAGAGAAAGATCAGCTTCGAATCTTGGTTGAAGCTTCTGTGGCCCAGCATAGTGCCTCTTAGAGAACCTCCAGCCCCAATTTCAAGAAATTTGGGACAATTTTGGTCACATGGAAATTTTGTGGTCACAAACACAGGTTTTTTCTCCCTGTGCACATTGGGAGCTCCAAATGAGAAATGGCTTGCATTTTTGGATTCATCATGCAAAATCACGACTACTGGCAGTTGGGCAAGAATTTTGGGCATGATTTGAGTCTCTAGGAGGTCAAAAACACCCAAACAATGACCTCTCTACCCCTATTTTGACACACAGGAAGCAGTCTTGGGAGAATGAAGATTTGGAGGGGCAAATGAGCTCCAAATTTAAAAATTCCACTTGGTTTGGAAATTAGACAGGACAAGATTTCCAACAAGCACACTTGGGCACATTTTGGGCTCCTACAAGTGCCTCAAAACTGGCCCCAAAGTGGCATGACACATATAGGAAAAAGGCCCAACTTACCTCTATTTCGCGAAATTTCGATTCGCGACTTCTCCAAAGTGGGCCCACTCATCTACACTTCACTTTTTCGAAACCTAAGGTAGAATTTAAAGTATTTTCACTCCATATTGGCTTCTATCCAAGTGGAAAAGGAAGGAAAACAGTCACCCAAGCCATATGTCATGTTTGTAGCGTTGCACCTGTAGCTGATGTTTGGCTCTCCACCTCCATTTTGTAATGATTCGAGTAACTCCCCAACCCTTGGGCGTTCTATCTCTTCATGGAACATTATATATATTGTATGCAAACTATTTACAAAGGGTTGGTTGGCTTGTAACTTCTGGGAGACTGTGGGAAAGGAACTCTATTTCTTCATTGTATAGTTTTATAGAGGATTAATGAAAGGAAGCAGCTCTGTTTCATGAGATTCATGTGGTTGTGAGTGTAGCAAATGTGTCTCTTATGTTTCATATGTATCTTGTTATGTTTCATAGTTCATTTTATATTCATTTCCAGTGAAATTTTCCAAGTTAGATAAGGTAGAATTCAATTTTATTGCTCTGCCTGTGGGAAAATTTCATGTTCAGTGTTCTTCTTCTGTTGAAAAGGATTCATGTTGTCCATGCCCTTTTCACCCTCCTAAGCAATCTCTCCATTCCATGCTATCTTAAACTAAATTGCTGGGCTTTCTGTCTATCTTGCCTCATGAAGTAATCTGTGCCTTTGTATTAAAGTCTTTGTTCATTGCGGTCCATTGGTCCCATACCATCCCATAAACACAGTCATTCATAAAAATCACTTCTTGTATCCATATTCACTTACTAGCCTAAGGTAAATATTTCACTATAAGTCATCTCAGGCCTTTTCATTTATCTATTCGCTGAGTGTGACTCGGAGAGAGCCCTCTCCTGTTCTGGTAGGGATAGCTACCAGACTAAGCGTGGTTTGTGGTTACCCTAAATTTTTCCTTCCTTTAGCCTAAGGCAGATTTAGGTGCTAACATGTCCATCGCATTAATCCATCAAATTCATCAACATTTAAATAACCCTTGTACATGGGTACCTCTATTTTTGGTTTGGAACTTACTTTGGAAATCATTCTTAATTTCTTCGCATTCTCTCATTTGTTGTTTCCTCACCTACCTCTCCTCAATTAGAAGTTTTTTCTTCCTTTTCATTGACATATCGTATGTTAGATCCTCTTCATTGAGAAATCTCAATGGTCTTCAATGATGTCATCTCATATAACAACATTTCATTTGCTATGAGTTTCCCTCAACTTATTCCTACTCCCCTCTATCTATGTATCATTTCTCACTTTCACAAAGAGCACACTTACTTTGACAACAAACTGATGATGATCTAGACTAGTACTACACTTCCTTAGTGTCAGTTCTAAATTTAAATGTCAGCTTTATCTTTCTTTAAATAGTTGATCAAGCACTTAAACTACAAATCCAATTCTATCAAGCACAAACCAACAACCACGAAATATTGTTGAGGACTTATGTCACCCCATGCTCAAATGTTATAATTCGATATTGTCAAGGAATTATGTCACTACATGACTAATATTTATGTCCAAGAACTTATCACAACCTCGACCACTATAATTTTTAACATTTTTCACTTTATTTATGTCCCGATGTGACAAATTTCTCCTAATGAATAGTTCTCCATTACAAATTTCACTAGAGAGTCAGCACACCCTTGTACTAGTAGTCAACATATCAAAAGATTAACCCAGAAAGTCCTAGTATTGTTCTATTATGGTATAACAGACTTCAATTGAAGTCAATATTTATGTTACCTGGGCACCTTAAGTAATAGCATTAGAACTCCAAAACATATAAGAATTCTGTGAATGCTTATGCCAAGAAATTCCTAGAAGACGAACTGTTGATTGATGACAAGTTTCTCATCGCAACTTCTCCATTAATTGATGAAAATGAAAATTGGACCTTTGGAGTTTCGATGTTGCTCACACTTTATGGTTTATTATGATATATAAGTACTCTGAAATGGAACTAAGCCTTGGAACCTAAATTGGTTAATACAACCATCAATTGTATTTCTTTTGTGTATAAAGGAAATATTACTTGAATTGATCCTTGATGCAATAATAATAATCTAAATAACATGGAATGAAGCAATCACACATACATACCATTCAATAGATCAACGTAGGAACACTCAAAACTATGAATTGCATTCAATGATCGAAACCAAGAATAGATGAATACAAATGTGAGAGTTATATTTGCATTGTCATCCTTTGGTCTCACCCTGACCTTTCTCACACACTATAATCTCTCTTTTATTTCCTCACTCCTATTTGATTACATTTTGATTTCTCCATTACATATATACAAACACTCTCATACTAGGAAATCTTAACAAACTCCTACTCTCCCTAATTTATCTAACAATTTCCTTAGCTAATTTGTTCTATTATATGGCTAATTGAATGAAACTAGTCAAACATCCTAACTCTCTAGATACCTTTGTCATGCGGAAAGAGTTATTTTTGCGGACAAACCTAACCTCCCTAGGAGTCTAAGACTCTCTAGGGACAAACAAACCAAACAAGAGCAATCCTTCTCTAAACATACATTATTCTATGAGAAACCAAGTGTTTTCCGATCTTACCTTAGGTCCAACGCTTGTTGTAGCAGTCTAGCCTTGCTGATCCAGATGAGCTCCTCCTTCACTTTAAGACCTGCATACACTAACAAAGCAAACGATTACATAACACCTGAATATTTCATAAAACAAAGCATATTCATCACATAGACCAAGGAGTACATGAAATAATTCATTAACAACAAATCATTGAGAAGAATGGACTTATTTGTATTAAGGAAACAAAAAAGGAACCATTACAACCTGAGCCTTGGTGTTGTGCAAGCTCCTCCCAGGGTCCAACAAGAGATTTCCTCTACTTTGACAAGCTCACCCACTCCCAATATGGCAACAAGGAAGGATAGTGATCTCTCCTCACAAGTCAACAATGGAAGTCCTAATTCCAGCAGCATTTACCCTTTAGAATGTTCAGCTTTTTTCAACCTCCCCTCCTCTGGCCCAAGGCCTGTATTTATAGTTTTCTAGAGGAAGTTATTCAGTTCCAACATCAATGGGATACTCCCTCTTTTGGATGGGGTAGCTCCTCTCTTGATGGGATAAGTTCCTCTATCATAGGGATGCATGAACCATCTGGAGGCGCTCAATACACGTCAAACGCTCTTCTAGAAGGCTCTAGAAGTGACCACAAGTAACTTTTTTAAGATGAAACTCGCGCCTTTTGACCTTTACAGGGGTACGCACCCATCCTTTGGCTTACAGAGCGTACAAGTACGCAGGTACAGTGTGTTTGGGATGCATACACGCAGGCAAGGTAGAGAGAACCTGCGTACCCAGAGATAACAATGTTTTTAAGTGACTTTCTCTCTTTTTGAAGTTTGACATGAAGAGCAGAGGTATGAGGCTTGACAAGGAGGACAATATGACTATTGATGGAGCCATATTAACTGCAGATAGTCATGGTGACAAATTTCAGTGTAACAGATTGCCCCTTAAAGTACGAAGCCTGTAATAGATAAGGGTGTTAAATCATATAGGAAGGGTGAAGTACTTTATCATTTCGAGGATCATCTTGTGGAGAGCCCGGTCAGAACCTGCAATTTTCAACACAAAATACATATATAAGATCATATCATCGCTGAGGTAGGCATTCCCATACTCAGATCAAAACTTTAACTATTGGACTAACTACTTTGATACAAGAATGATTTCATAATACATCATAATCATAGACTCGTGTAGACACAGTATGGGCGAAGCCATCTGTTTATGATTGGTCTACAACATAATGAATACAAAACTCCTCGCAGCCTGGATGGTGGAAACTAGATCCAGGGTCTTCATCTCTACTTCCCGATTTGGTACGATTCTAGCCATGTGAATAAATGAGTCGATGTCGAACATGGTAGAAACCACTGATTACCAGTCAATGATGTAAACTGTTAACAAGCGTGAGAGAGACCACCAGTTATGTCAATGGTTCTCAAAGTACCCAGCACAATCCATGAGATGTGAATGAATGAGTCGATGTCGA
>APFE031480937.1:3487-19697 GCA_000404065.3 Pinus taeda | reverse complement strand
TTTTAGACAAATTGGATAGAGGAGCCTGAGTAGTGTACCTGGATGCTATGGAGGCAAGGTTGGGTTCAGATTGATGTCACCAAGGAACACACGGACACTATCAGAGACTACAGAGCTTGGCATCAATATGTTACTGGTTATCAACATGAAGATGTTGAGTAGTTGGACTTCTATAATTGTCTAAGTCAGAGTGATGTCTAGTCGACAATCCAAAGTGATGATTTAAACCAACAACATGCTTCAATAAGATTCACACAATCACAAATAGAATAGTCCATACATCAATGCATAAGTAAAAATGCATACATTCCTAAGGTAACCAAAATAGTTGAACTACAATAACAACATATGCATGAAACATGTTGGCTCTGTTATATTATATGAAGTGAAAGTTCCATCCATAAATAAAACCATGACATCCACTAGCCCGAATAGTGGAACGTTATAGTCAGCACCACCTACTCCTCCAAAGAGACATACTCGCTCTGCAATGTGGAAAATCCAAGGCTCGTCACAATACTCTTCAAGCCCTCTCTAAGCATATTCCTAGCAAAGCTTGGTTCCCAAAAGCTCGTTCTATGAGTTATGAGGTTCTATTTATAACAAAGGATGGGGTGACCCTTGACATTCTCTTTTGTAACTCTTGGACTATCCTCGGGACTCTTCAACTCCATTACACAACTCTTTACATTACATATGATTTTTTGTATTCCACTAATGACACTTGGAATTTAACTTTACATCATGTTTACAAAAATGATACATTTTCCACATATACCCATGTGGGAAAAAATTGGCTTGAGTAAGCCAGACAAGACAACACTAAGACTCAGATGGCTTTGGAAAGACCAACTCATTAACATCTTCTCCATGATCTTTGGTGAAAAACTAATGCCATGCTTGGTAGTGCACAATGGTGTCCACATACTCTTTGATGATGTGTTTCTGGAAATGAATTGTTGCCTCCATTACTTCCGTGTATACTGATTTGGAACCTTTGTCCAACTCGTCTTGTAACATGCATAGCTTAGTCCTTAGAAAGTCTTGATTGAAGACGTACATATGCATGTTACCTATGCTAACTTGTATATTTGTGCTGGTGGTCATAAGCCTCAATTGATCAAAGTACACATTGAGCTCCAGTTTGACCTGGTTCTTCTCTTTGGCCTCGATGAGCATACCAATTGATGGGGTGCCATACTTTCTCACCACAATATCCAAACTCCTATACAACTATGTATACGAAGCCTCCACACTAGTTGATCGAGGTGGCTCTAGTCATAAGCAGATGTCAAAGAGGACTAAGAAAGGGTCGAAATTCAAAGTGGTCGGATTTCTCCCCAACTAGCACTAGATCGAAGTGCTCGTTGCCCTAATGCCAATTGTGTGAATGACACTCAAATCCGAGCTCATGTGAGGGAGAACAATCCAGTCAAAGTTTTGGTCAAAGTTGGGTAGTGGGCGAGGTTTAGGTGTCCTACAATTTGACCAACCCTGGGTCATGAAACCTAGCTCCTGAAAGTGGGTGAATTTGTTGGATCCTTAATTTGTCTAATATCCCTTACATAAGAAAAAAATGAAAAAACTTTTTGGTTATATAAAAGAAAAAAAAATATCTATATATATGTGTGTGTGTGTGTGTGTGTGTGTATGTATATCTATATATTATGTGTGTGTGTGTATGTATATATATATCTGTAATATATATATATAATAATATATAATATATATAATATATATATATATATAATAATATATATATATATTATATATAATATGTACCATAAATATATATATGTATCTATATATATATATCTATCTATATATATATATGTACTAGAATATAATATGTATCTATATATATATATATATATATATATATATATATATAATATATATAATAAATAATAATGATTTGGGTGGCGGACCATGACCCCTGCCATCCCCACTGGACCAACACATAACAAATATTTAAATTAAAGTATGGCCGATGGGCGATGACCCCCTTCGGCCCCCAACCAACCACCAACATTACAAACCTAATGGTGACCATTTAAATATATTGTATATATATATTTGGGATGATGGGAATCAAGCCCACCCGGCCACATGGCCGACCCGCTCCACGGGTGACCCAACCAACCACATTGAAACCCAAACTCCGCCATTTAGGAAATGAATCCCATAACCGTGCAATAATGTAATGGTTAGCATAATAAATAAACCATGCCTAATTTTATGATAAAACAAAAAGAATCTTGCATGTCTTTTTGGTGAATGTGGGATTTGATTCCCCAACCTCTGCGCTCCTAATTTATGTGCCAGTTGTTGGGCCAACAAGCTTCCTTGGTAAACTCCACCCACGATTTTACATATAAACCCATTTTTTAATCAGTGCGGGGAGTTCAGAACAGAGGAATGAAACCATTTTATGCAGAGTAGAATGGAGGCCAAGGTGTAGCATGGAAACCAAGACAACATTTCTTAATTAATTTTTGTAGGTGGAAGCATGATCCTAGAAGAACATAGGCGAAACCATGATTGAGCCAAATTCTCAGGAGGGCAAGATTTTTCCAGTGTCCAAATTGGAAAAATTTTATGTTGATCTTACATATCTCAGCAACATGAACTTGATGGCACAATCAGAATTTTGATCTAAGCAACATATCTTCAGATGACGTGGACGAGGGAAACTTTGAGGAATGTAGGGGGAATCTAAAATATTCCTTAAGCCCCAAATTCTCACTTTCTCAGAATTTAGAAATTTGACAATCGATTTTACCCTATTCGGTGCCACAAATCTGATGGTGCATTCTCATTTTCCATTTGATCATTTCATTTTTCGATCACTTTTCAAAGTGGAGTGCAAATGTCAACATTCATGTGTGAGCAGTCATTTCCATGTGGTTCGACGCCGCGAGATTGATGGTACAACCAAAATTAGTACTTTGACATCCTTTTCTTCAGATGGCCCTAGGATGTGAGGTATATGGAGTGTGCTCATGTACTTCCTTTTGTTATGAGATGCATTTTGTTGTATAGATCCCTATTTGATGTTTGATGTGGAATCTTGTTTTCTTACTTATTTCATGATTCCTACTTGATGTGATGTGGAATCATCTGTGAGATGTACTTCTTGTTAGGTTGTTATTGAGATCCCTTGTCGTCATGTTGATGGGACACTCATGTTGTAGTCATATATGTCTGAATTGAGATCCCTTTGATGCCATGATTGGCGGGATGCTCATTATTGTCATATGTGAAATTATGTCATACTGATAGGAGTCCTTTCTTGAATGAGAGTTCCTGTAGCAAAACATCTGTTGGATCCACTCCTGTGTGAAGGCATATTCCTTATATGATAGAGAAAACACATGCATGTACATCATCACTCTTTCCAGCACTTAATGCAGCGGCCTACACCATCTTAACACCGAGGCCTGGAGACGTAGTCCCTCCTGGACGAACTTTGTTATCAATGTCTTGAGTTTTATGTTGCTGATGATTGTCATGTTCCTTCTTCTTTACAACATGCATATCTATTCCTTTATGCTATTTTAAATGCAATTCTAACAACATCACAAAAGTAAAAGATCTTTGTTAAATCAGGGAGTTGAGTCAACTCGGATCAAGTTTGGTATCATAGTAGTCTTTGTATGGATGTGAATTGCAAGTGTGAACAATGGAATGTGCAGCGAAAGAGGATGAAAAAGCGATGTACAAGACCATGCTCAAAATTTCCCAAAGGGTGGAAATAATGTATGAGGCTCTAAAAAAAGTGATAGAGGAAAAGGAGCGATTGCAGCTTCAATTGCAAGCCATGAAAGAGGCCCTAGAAGAACTGAAGCACAACAACCAAAATATTCAAACAGAGAACACTGAATTGAAGATTCTCCTACATGAAGAGAAAGTAGAAAGGAAGAGTTTGCTACAATAGCTACAATCTAAGGATGAGGCCTTGGAAAAGTTGCAGCGTGACCCATGTGAGGTAAAACATAATTCTCTAAATTCATGTATGTGTCCTAATGATGATTTCGCTGTTTTTGAAAATCATACCACAGGAATTGGTTTCAAACTATTGAAGAAAATGGGTTATGAAGAAAAAGGCTTGGGCATTAATGGCCAAGGCATTGTCAACCCCATCAAAGTAGAATAATTACCCCGTCAGGCAAGACTTCAGTATGTCAAGAAGGAAGTTGGCGAATGCGCCAAGACAGACAATGAACCACCAACAACAGATGATGAGCAGCCCTCATCAGTGCTTTCCAACTAGACAGCGGAGGTAAAAGATGTTGATTTCCTTTCAGTTTCATATTCACATAGTATGCTTTTTGTTGGAGATTTGGAGATCCCAATTACAGGGACAAACATGAGGCTCCTTACCAATACGAGGCACGAGGAGGAAGAAAAAACTAGTGGTATTAACCAAGGCATAACTCAACCATTGGAGGTTGTTCAGAGACCTCAATTTGTAGGCTTGGGATACACTAAAGGAGAATTCTCAAAGGTGTCAAATCCTTTAGAGATATCGTCAAAATAGTTGAGGAAAAAGAATGATGAGAAAGCATTCCCATCATCCCATGGCCATGGCCATTGTAGGGAGAGAGCTGAGGGAAGCTCTTATCACCATAATGACACCAAAGATGACAAGGAAAAGTATAAACAATTTTGATATTCGAATGGTCATTTTGATTATAAGCATGTTGTTAATGATGAACGTAAAACATGGCATCGAAAAACATGTATCTTTCATGGATTACATAATCATACATTTTCTAAGTGTTGGAAAAGAATATCAGCACACAAAAGGAGGAAGCATGAAAGACCCTCTCAACAGTAGGTAAAGAAACATTTTAAGAAAATTTGGAGGAAGAAGATGTATTGCAGTCATTGCAATAGAGGTGGCCATCAAAGAGAAACTTGTTGGAGGCTTCATCTAGAGAAGCACCTTAAAGACAAAGTGTCAGTGCATGAACCAGATGAAATGGTTGTTTGACAAGCAAAACTACCACAAGAAGGTGACCCATTCACCTTAATAAGTGAAAAAATGGTTTCTAGATATGTTAGCTCGTCATGGTCATGCTTTTGTAAATCATTTGTTGCATTTTAAAATGTAAAAGTGATGACTTTTTCCATCACCTATTAAGCAACAATGATGTTGAGTCTTATTTTGAGTTGCATGATAAACTGTGAAAGTGATGTTGTGTTTCCATCATGTTATGAAACCAACTCACAAAAGAAAGAAAAGAAAGATCAATGCCTTAGAATTTAGCCTCTTCAAGGGGCCAACCTCCTTAAATTACACAAATGAACAATTCTTGGATGATACAAATGACAAGACTTCCTTTCTATATATAGGAGTCTAAGGGGTCATAATATAATCAAAGCCAACATAACAATAATAATGTAAGGGAACAATAATAACAATAGTGGGCTTCTATGGGGCACAATAATAAAAATATTGGGACTACATGGGAACAAAAATATAATAAGGGGATTGTACTAATAACAATAAGGGGCTACACTAGTAGTATAGGGACCTAACATGCCCCTCTCCTTCAAAAAGTGTTGTCCTCAATGCTTCAGTAGTTCTTGATCCTTTTGTATAAAATTCTTGTCCTCCCATGTGGAATCGTCATTGGTAAGTTCTTCCACTTGATGAGATACTCTGAAATTGATTGATTTCGTATTTGTCGGGTTCTTGTTTTTGTAGCTGCTCCATGCTCCAATATGATTTTTCTTTCTTCCTCAAGTTTTGGAATTATTGTTTGAACTGGGGTCTTCTGCAACTTTTGAATGAGTGGCCACACTTCTTTTTCCTTGTTCCATTCATCCCTTGTTTTATTTATCCAATCTAGTTGGATAGTAGAAATAGCACAAAACAATGCTTCCACATCCTTATCCTTTCTTGAGAGTGCATCTGCAACAACATTTTGCTTCCCTTTTTTGTAGATGATTTCAAAGTCATAAGCCAACATGTTTGTGAGCCATTTTTTATGTTCTAAAGATAATATTTGTTCTAAAAAGTATTTATGACTATTATGATCCATGTTTACCTTGAAGTGTATTCCGATTGGGTAAGGTTTTCGTTTCTTAAGTGCATGTAGTATTGCCAACATTTCCTTCTCAAAACGAGCTTGCTTGAGATGTAGTCATAAAAATATCCAGTCACCTACATCAAAACTTTTTTGACTACAATGTTGATCTACCTGTTGTTTCATTAAAATCTTCACCAAAGTGGCATTATCCTTTAAAACTTGGAGAACTTGTTGTTGATGCTCGATGTGATCTTTCATTGCTTGATCCTTTTTCTTCTTGATATGTCCTTCTATCTTAAGAGTTTGAGGAGTGGTAATTTCTTCCAATGCTTTACAAGATATGGTCGGATTCATTTCTTGATGCTCAATGTGATGTTTCACTTCTTGAACATTTTTTTTCTTGATATGTCCTTCAATATTGATAGTTTTAGGAGTGGTAATTCCGGCCAATGCATTACAAGATATGGTTGGATTCATTTCTTCTTTCTCGATGTAATCTTTCACTTCTTGAACCTTTTTCTTCTTGATATGTCCTTCTATCTTAAGAGTTTGATGAGTGGTAATTCTTGCCATTGCTTCACAAGATATGGTCAAATTCATTTCTTCTTTATCTGGGGTTGGTTCCTAGTGTATATCCTCTTATTTTGATGTTTCTTGACCCTTTTCTTCCTCCTCTTCATAATCTATGTAAAATAATTTCTTCTCGGCAAAATTATGACCTGTAGTGCATTTGTTATCACAATTGTAACAAAGCCCTTTTTCTCTTTTTTCTTCCAATTGTTTTGGTGTAACCCTTGTGGGTTGTAGAAGGCTAGGAGAAAAAATACTTCCATAATTATAGTCATGAGTGGTGGGATTCCTTGTTTCCATAATTTGAGTTTCAATTTTTCTTGCCCACCTGAATGCCTTCTCCAATGAATCAGGTTCCCAAAGATGAACCTCATGTTGAATGTTATCCTTTAAATTACCTATGAAGACATCAATCCTTTGCTTCTCTGGAATATCATTTACCCTTACATTCAAATTTTTAAAGTCCTCAATGTGTGCTGCCATTGAACAGTTTTGTTTGAGATTTATCAATTGGCTAAAGAAGGTGTTTCTCTTTGTCCTCATAATGTGTTATCATTTCCTCCATGAAAATTTACCATGTAACAAGTGGTTTACAAGAACAAAGCCCTCTAAACCATGAAAATTGTTTCAGTTCTAAATATGAAGATGCAATATGTACCTTTTGTAATAGTTTCACCTCATGTAGATCAAAATATTGCTACATCTGTAGTATCCAATTTACTAGATCCTTGCCATCAAACTTCCTCATATAGCCTTTTCTTGATTTTAGGAGCTTGATCTTGAAATGAATGTAACTCTGTAATTTCGGATCTTCTAGTTCTGCAATCGCAACGTGCAGTATCTCTCTGTGTCCTCTTTCTAATGCTACCATTCTGATCGAAATTGGATTCTCCAAGAAGGATTTGTGCACAATCTCCCAATATGACCTGATTATATACCTTTTCAGAAGAGAGAACTTGTATGAAGTTCCACGTGTCACTGTTTTGACCTTTGGATCTGAGAAATATACATAAGAAACTACAATCCATCCTATGTTTGTAACTTCTTGTGAACTTTCAATCTGATGCTTAGAGAGATAGTTATGACGTTTTTCCCCAGGTCACTTGTTTAGATTGTAATTCAGGAGTATGCAAAAACCCTAACTTTCTTAGCTCACATCTCCACAAATATAGTGATACAAGCTCTAAAATTTGGACCTAATGTTCAGAAAGATTTTGTCTCAAATGGGTTTTTTTGTAGCTTCTGAAGCATCATAGAAAAAAAGCTATAGCACAAATGCCACGATGACTAGTTTGGAGCAGCGAAACCCTAGAATCCAAAGCTTTGATACCAAATGTTATGAAACTAGCTCACAAAAATATAAAAAAGAAAGAGCAATGCCTTAGAATTTAGCCTCTTCGAGGGGCCAACCTCCTTTACATTACACAAATGAACAATTCTTGGATGATACAAATGACAAGGCCTCTTTTCTATATATAGGAGTCTAAGGGGTCATAATATAATCAGAGCCGACATAACAATAATAATGTAAGGGCACAATAATAACAATAGTGGGCTTCTATGGGGCAGAGTAATAACAATATGGGGACTACATGGGAACAACAATATAATAAGGGGGTTGTACTAATAACAATAAGGGGTTACACTATTGGTATAGGGACCTAACACATCACTTGTCAAAGAAACAATAGTGTTTGGCCTTATTTTTGTAAATCATGTGTTGTAGCGATGATGTGTTTTCCACTTTTGATGTAAACTTGACCACTAAGTATGTGTTATAAACTCATGGCAAGTATGGGATGCTTGGGTCACTAGTTGATCATGTCAATAAAGCATGTAATTTGTAGAAATGTACTATAGGCTTGCAGAGGTTGCAGGTGTCATCTTATCGCTTATGACTCCAAAGGAAAAATGTTAAGGAGAAGGAAGGGTGACGTATTAGATACTTGTAAGTGTAGATAGGGTACAAAGAAGTTGCAAATTATTTCTCATGCTTTTGGAGGACCAAAAGGTCCTCAGTGGGGAGGATTGATCCAGGTGGCTCCAGGCATAGGTAGAAATCCAAGAGGACTCAAAAAGGGTTAAAATTCAAAGTGGTTAGATTGTTCCCAAACTAGCACCAGATTGAAGTGCTCGTCCCCTAAATTCCAACGGTGTGAACATCACTCAAATCCGAGCTCATATGAGGGAGAACAAGATAATCAAATTTTTGGTCAAAGTTGGGTTGTGGGCCATGTTTAAGTGCCCTACAATTTGACCGATCCTGGGGCATGAAACCTAGCTCCTAAAAGTGGGTGAATTTGTTGGATCGTTAATTTGTATAATATCACTTATATTAGGAAAAATTGAAAAAATGTGTTGGTTATATAAAATAAAAAATATATATATTATTTATTTGGGAGGCGAGCCATGACCTCCCAATTGGCCCAACCTACCACCAACATAAAAAAAATAAACATTAAGTTAGGTTGTGGGTGGGCCACCTTTGTCGAATCGACCCATGCCCACCACCAAACCTAAAAATGCCCCTTAAAATATATCATATATATATATTATATTATATATTATATATTATATATATATATATATATATATATATATTATATTATATATATATTTGGGCCAGCAGGAATCGAACCTGCCCAACCACGTGGATGGCCCACTCCACGAGTGGCCCAACCAACCACATTAAATCCCAAACCCTGTCATTTAAGAAATCAAACCCATAACCGTGCCATAATGTAACAATTAGCAAAATATATAAACTGCACCTAATATTATGACAAAACAAAAAGACTGTTGCGTGTATTTTCGGTGGAGGCGGGATTTGATCCCTTGACCTCGGCGCTCCTAATTTATCCGCCATCCATTGGGCCATGGTGCTTACTTGATAAACTCTTCCCACTTTTTTTATATATAAACCCATTATTTTTTTCAGTGTGGGGAGGCGGATTTGAGAACGGAACCACGTTATGTAGAGCAGAATGGAGGCCAAGGCATGGCATAGAAATTGAGACAACATTTCTTAGTTAATTTTTGCAAGTGGAACCATGATCCTGGAAAAACATAGGCGGGACCATGATTGAGCCAAATTCTCAAGAGGGCAAGATTTTTCTAGTGTCCAAATTGGACAAATTTAATGTCGATCTTACACCTCAGTGACACGTACCTGATGGCACAGTCAGAATTTTTATCTGTGCAACAGATCTTCAGATGAACCAGACGAGGGAATCTTTGAGGAAAATAGGGGGAACCTAAAAAATTCCTTAAGCCCCAGATTCTCACTTTCTTAGAATTCAGAAATTTGACAGTCGAATTTACCCTATTTGATGCCACAAATTTGATGGTGCATTCAGGTTTTCCATTTGATCATTTCATTTTTCGGCCACTTTTCAAAGTGGAGTACAGGTGTCAGCATTCACGTGCGAAAATTCATTTCCATGTGATTCGACATCGTGAGGTTGATGGTACGACCAGCTTCAAAAGTTTGACATCCTTTTCTTCAGATGGCCCTAGGATGTGAGCTATATGTAGTTTGTTCATGTACTTCTTTTTTCTATGAGATGCATTGTGTTGCATAGATCCCTGTTTGATGTCTGATGTGGAATCTTGATTTCTTACTTGTTTCATGATTCTTGCTTGATGTGACATAGAATCATCTGTGAGATGTCATTCTTGTCATGTTGTTATTGAGATCCCTTGTCATTGTATTGACGAGATTATCATGTTATATATGTCTGAATTGAGATCCCTTTGATGCCATGATTGGCCGGATACTCATTATTGTCATATGTGAAATTATGTCATACTAATAGGAGTCCTTTTTTGAATGATATTTATTGCAGTGAAACATATATTGGAGCCACTCCTGCATGAGGGAATATTCCGTGTATGATATAGAAAACACATGCATGTACATGATCTCTCTTTCCAACACTTAATGCAGTGACCTACACCATCTTGACACCACGGCCCAGCGACGTAGTCCCTCCTTGACGAACTCTGTTATCAATGTCTTGAGTTTTATGTTGCTAATGATTGTCATGTTCCTTATTCTTTACAAGATGCATATATGTTCCTTTATGCTATTTTAAATGCAATTCTAACAACATCATGCAAGTAAAAGATCTTGGTTAAATCCGGGAGTTGAGTCCACTGGGATCAAGTTTGGTATCAGCGCGATCTTTGCATGGATGTGAATTGCGAGCATGAAAAATGGAACGTATAGTGACAGAGGATGAAAAATAGATGTAAGAGACCATGTTAAAAATTTCCCAAAGGGTGTAAATAATGTATGAGGCTCTACAAAAAGAAACAAAGGAAAAGGAGCGATTGCAGCTTCAGTTGCGAGCCACAAAAGAGATCCTGGAAGAACTGAAGTACAACAGCCAAAATCTTCAAATAGAGAACATTGAATTGAAGATGCTCCTACATGAAGAGAAAGTGGAAAAGAAGAGTTTGCTACAACATCTGCAAGCTGAGGACGAGGCCTTGGAAAAGCTGCAACATGACCCATGTGAGGTAAAAAGTAATTCTCTAAATTCATGTATGTGTCCTAATGATGATTACACTATTTTTGAAAATCATACCATAGGAATTGGTTCCAAAATGTTGAAGAAAATGGGTTATGAAGGAAAAGGCTTCGGCATTAATGGCCAAGGCATTATAAACCCCATCAAAGTAGAAGAATTACCTTGTCGAGAAGGACTTGGGTATGTCAGGAAGGAAGTTAGGGAATGCGCCAAAACAAAAAACAAACGACCAACAATAGATGATGAGCAGCCCTCATCAGTGCTTCCCAACTCGAAAATGGAGGTAAAATATGTTGATTTCCTTTCAGTTTTATCTTCACATAGTATGATTTCTATTGGAGATTTGGAGATCCCAATTATAGGGACAAACATGAGGTTCCTGACCAGGATGAGACATGAGGAGGAAGAAAAACTTGGTGATAATAACCAAGGCATAAGTCAACCATTCGAGGTTGTGCAAAGACCTCAATTTTTAGGCCTGGGATACACCGAAGGAGAATGCTCAAAGGTGTCAGATTATTCTGACATATCACCAAAATCGTCGAGGAAAGAGAATGATGGGAACACATCCCCATCATCCCATGGTTGTGGCCATTGTAGGGAGAGAGATGAGGCAAGCTCTTATCACCATAATGACACCAGAGATGACAAGGAAAGGTATAACCAGTTTCGATATTCGAATGGTCATTTCAATTATAACCATGTTGTTAATGATGAATGTAAAACATGGCATCAAAAAACATGTACCTTTTGTGGATTACATAACCATAAATTTTCTAAGTGTTGCAAAAGAATAGTATCACACAAAAGGAGGAGGCTTAAAAGACCCTCTCAATAGAATGTAAAGAAACATGTTAAGAAGATATGGAGGAAGAGATGTATTGCGGTCATTTAAAAGAGGTGGCCATCAAAGAGCCACTTGGAGACTCCATCCATAGCAATGCCTTAAATACAAAGTGTTGGCGCATGAACCAGATGAAATGGTTGTTCGACAAGAAAAACCACCACAAGGAGGTGACCCATTCACCTTGATAAGTGAAAAAATGGTTTCTAGATATGTTAACTCGTCATGGTCATGATTTTGTAAATCATTTGTGGCATTTTAATATGTAAAAGTGATGATGTTTTCCATCACCTATTAAGAAACAATGATGTCCAGTCTTATTTTGAGTTGCATGATAAACTGTGAAAGTGATGTCATGTTTGTATCACTTGTCAAAGAAAAAATATTGTTTGGCCTTATTTTTGTAAATCATGTGTTGTAGTGATGATGTGTTTTCCATCGCTTGTTGATGCAACAATGATATGTTGGCCTTATTTTGGTAGTTGGGGGATTGTTTTCATTTTGATGTAAACTTGACCACCGAGTATGTGTTATAAAATCGTCACAAGTATGGGATGCTTGGTTCAATAGTTGGTCATGTCAATCAAGCATGTAATTTGCAGAATGTACTACAGGTTTGCAAAGATTACAGGTGTCAGCTCATCGCTTATGGCTCCAAAGGAAAAAGGTGAAGGAGAAGGAAGGGTGACCTATCAAATACTTGTAAGTGCCGAAAGGGTACAAAGAAGTTGCACATTATTTTTCATGCTTTTGGAGGACCAAAAGGTCCTCAGTGGGGAGGATTGATCCAAGTGGCTCTAGACATAGGCAAAAGTCCAAGAGGACTCAGAAAGGGTCAAAATTTAAAGTGATCATATTGCTCCCAAACTAACACCAGATTGAAGTGTTCGTTTCCCTGATTCCAATGATGTGAACACCACTCAAATCCAACCTTGTATGAAGGAGAATGAGGCAATGAAAGTTTTGGTCAAAGTTGGGCAGTGGGCTAGGTTTAAGTGTCCTACAATTTGACCAACCCTAGGGCATGAATCCTGGCTCCCAAAAGTGGGTGAATTTTTTGGGTCATTAACTTGTCTAATATCCCTTATATTAGACAAAATTGAAAAAATGTGTTGGTGGCAGGCCATAACCCCCGTCACCCCCATTGAACCAAGACATAACAAATATTTAAATTAAAATATGGCCGATGGGTCATGATCCCCGTCGGCCTCCAACTAACCACCAACATTACAAAAATTAAACATTTATGTTAGGGTTGTGGGCAGGCCACCTTCGGTAGACCCGACCCATGCCCCACCCATTAAACCTAAAAAGTGTCCATTTAAATATATATATAGTATATATATCTTTGGGCCGGTGGGAATCAAACCTGCTCGCCCATGTGTCCAGCCCACTCCATGGGTGGCCCAACCAACCGCATTAAGACCCAAACTCCGTCATTTAAGAAATCAAACCCATAACTGTACCATAATGTAACGATTAGCACGTTCAAAAGGGTGGGATACTAACAACTCAGCAGAATTGGAAGGCTTATGGCAAGGTCTTATTATAGCTCAAGATAAAGGATTATTTCCGCTAATCACGGAAGGGGATTCTCAAATTATTATAAATATGGTTTCAAAAATCATGCAAGGTACTCCCTCGTACAAGGTAAGTAACAGCTGGCGAATGGCAAAAAGGATTGAGCTCATTGATATCTGGCTTTCTCGACACAGGGCCATTTATATTAAGCATACTTGGTGAGAAGGAAACAAAGTAGCAGATTTTCTTGCAAATCTTGGAGTGGAATGCAGGTTGGAACTTCATATAGGATCATTCTCTAGCATCACCTCGGATTCCCAAATTATGAATTACAACAATAATATGAAGAATGACAGGCACCAGGTAGGAGATACACACACGGATGTGGGTGCATTTACGCAATATTTATGAAGGCACTGCGCTATTACAGTAGCTGGTACAGTAGGTGGCAGGCCAACACACCTACCCAAGCCCTCCCACAGATGGAAATGGATTATATTAAGTCCCGGTAGATCAATTACCATGCGGAATTGAATGCGCAGTGGGTTCGAGACATTTCACCTGGTATTCCTTTAATGGTTGCCTCGGCTCTCTCTGTTAATATTTACCTCTGGCCTCCCTACATTCGACTGCCTCCGGTTTCGCATCCTTGCAATGCTTCAGAGGTGGCGCTGAATGTCTGGTTCATAAAGCGTTATAGGCTCCCTCACACCGGCATCTGCTTTGCTTTGCCCTGCTCTTCATCCCCTCCAAGTTGCCCTGTTACTTTGACAATGGTGCATCGTTGAGGTAGCTCTCGCCGAGGTGGTAGTCATGGAGGCTGTGGGCGCTCTCAGCCTGCTCCTCCACCTGTTATTCCTCTGGCTTCGGCTTCCCCTACCTTAGACATTTGCAGGCCTCTCCTGCACAACTCTTTTCAAACCACCCATTTCATGTTTCACAGTCGCCTCAATAAACCTGTTCTCTTGGCCAGCATTATGGTAATTTTTTCGGAGGAAGAAACTCGGCCCACTGTTGCGGTGAACACCTCAACAACGCAGTCTCAGGGAGAAAGCACGCAACAGGGGGAAGATGTTGGTTTTGGGTTCAATTGTGGAGATTTGCAGGCTGGAGGAAATGACACTGATGTCTCCAAGCTTCCAGACGGCAATCAACAAGATGTCTCGGCCTCTGCTCACCCGACAAGTGGTTCTGATAGCATTCGGTAGTTGACAACTTGTTATATGGGAATAGTGTCCACACAGATGCTGTTATTCCCACTAAGATGGGTGGCTATCTTAGAAACAAACAATCAAAGTCTACTATTGATTCCTTTTATGAAAATAGACGAGAGGAGAACCAAGAGGGCCAACCTAAGTCTTGCGCTCGATTCCCTCTCCTTGCTGATAGAGTTTTGGCTGCTCGCTCTTTGTCTGCTCAGCTTCAAAAGGACCTGTAGAATCACAAAAACATACTACTATGCAAGAAACTAAGATCTAAGTTCATAAATAATTCAGGATCAAATGTGCATTAACCATATACAAGCATATATAAACAAGTACACAAGAATATGGAAGGAAACAAGAATAGCTTTATTCATATAAAAAGTAGCAAGAGGATTACAACCATGAGCAGCTCTGACCTAGCATCATCCTCCAGCTAAGAAGCCCTTCTTCATCTCAAGCAAAGCAAAATCACCCAACACTGTGAGTGTACACCAAAATACCAACAACACTTCTCTATAAGATACAAAATTCCAGCCCCTGGATCTTTGTGATGAGGGATCCATATATAGATGATTACAGAGAGGTGAGTCATCTTTTGGGATCTTGATTAGTGTCCTATCTCCGATAGTTCCTGCTTCCACTTGGAGAATGATGATCTCTTACTCATCCCTAGTCGAAAATGGAGTGGCAAGTGTTAGAGGGGAAGCTTCTTGAAGATTCCATGATCTTCCACCTCGCATTTTTGTCCCTGCCATTTGTCCATTCCAGACCATCGCACCCTACAGAGGAGAAAATCAGTATGCATTGCACCCTGTACATTGGGAAGGTGATATGCATCGCACCCTCTGCATGGAGCTTTTAGTATGTTCCATTTTTCACCATTTATGAGCAGTTTTCAGTGGAGAACTTCTGGGAAATTATGTAATCAATTGACCTTGTTCCTTTAGGCAGTGAAGAAAACATTTTAGCGACTTAAGAGCCCTTAGTTTATGGACATTTGTGATTGGGGTTGAAGTGCCCAAAAATGTCTATAACAGTTTCCCCCTAAAGCATGAGGTCGTTAATCGTTTTTTATGTCGAGTGAAATGCTTTACTATGAGGATCTGAAGTTTTTCTGAGCTGGAAGGTGACGTGTAATAAGATACAATACAATACATTATTTGAAAACATTTTTTCATGATCTAGCTAAGGCGGGCATTCCCATGCTCAACTTTATAAACTCATTTTTATGTACATAGGACAGGCGATCGTTTGTGTGATAGACTGATGATATGGACACATCATCCTTTGATTTGGATGATCATCTGATCGGCAATGATGTACACTGGATGTTTCTATATTCCTGAATATATCGCACCCCAGATGGATGAAACTAGATCCAGGGTCTTCAAACTCGGCCAATCTTCACTCGGAGTACAAGTCGATCCATGTGAAAAATGTTTTGGAGTCGAACATGGAAAGACATCACCTGATTACCAGCCAATGATGTAAGTTGTTAAC